>JAHDVE020006029.1:0-87879 GCA_022606495.2 Halesus radiatus | reverse complement strand
TCAGACTCACAACATTACCCAATCGGGGATGCCATAGTCTCACTGGCCCCAGACGATTGAGAGCAGTTGGGACTCTTGTGCGGCATTCACATAAAAAAGAATTAAACTAGTAATGTCTGACGTGCGTTCACATTTTTTAAAAGTCTACCAAAAATTGTAAACTTGAGTAAGATGATAAAAAGAATTTCTTTATTATGCCAATATCGGCGTTCCCAGCCATTCGAACTGCCCATTGGCCAAAAATAAGCATCGAAAAGTGTTTTGTGAAGCGATCCTTCGACCGGCAATATTTCCATTTATATTAACACAAAGGGCTCCGGGACAGGAATAGGGGTTGTTCTTGTATATCGCACGCCACATGTGGAACTAAAGCGATAGACTCCGCCCCCCTCGATATTTGGGGAGGGTAATTTTATACCTTCGCCCCCCACCTCTCACCGCTCACCCCCAGCCCCTTATTTCTTTTTGACGTGCAGGGTACAGTCGGTTCATATGAAAGAAATAGTATATTACAAAATAAACACAACAAAAATATAAACATGTGTAAACACAAGTAAATACTCTATTTTTTATGTGATACCACACAAGAGTCCCAGCTGCTCCCAACCGTCAGTGCGCCAGAAAGACTATGGCATCGCCAATTGGGGTATATTGTGAGGATGAAAATATTGAAGAGTGGAAGGAGATGAGGAAGGACCTGGTTAAACAGATCTGGTCATCAAATACGGCTAAAGTCATTTCAAGCACCGTTTCGTTTTTTAAATGCGGTCTTTCACCAGAGCGACACTTACAGTATCTACCACTCTGGAACGTGTCGCAAATATACCACATATTGTTTTTAATTGATATATTATGAAGTAACACAATTTAATCAAATAAAATTTACTTGCGCACGTCGGGGTTTCAACCCGTGACCTCCGGATTCGTAGCCAAGGATCATAACCACTTAACCACGGAGAACGTCAAAATTATTACAAAAAATGTTCTTTACTGTAGTGTATTCTCGAAGAAAACAATCACCTTGTGATTTCACATTATTCATCTGTAACCGAGAGGTCAACGGTCTTATGTCTATTTTACCTATTTTGTAGGAGGTCAAAATACAGCTCTCAAAATCTGTATACTCTAAATAAAATGTGACGTGGGATTCATTTTTGCTAATTGATTTCCACGAGGAATCTGCTTACGGAAGAGTGCTGTTTAGTGTTTCCCTATTTATAGATAGATAATTAAATTCGAAATTGTCTATGTACCTAACTCATTTTCGGACTACTCGACTACAGATATGAAATATTAGTTAGTTATTTCCTACTTTGGACACGTGCACATATATGTTTGTAAAACTGTTCTCTAATTGCAATAAAGCATCGGTGGTTACTTTCTCGTTGGATCTTGTTTGTACGAACGCAGGTTTGATGCTAATAAAAACTAATGAGAATTATTTTCTTGTTCAGTTTTGTACCGAAAATAGCGTTACTTAAATCCGATAGATTGTGGCAGTTGACGAACATAATTAACTACATTAAAAAAAATCCTCCCATTACTGGAGAAGATGAGAGTCATAAATAATTTTATAGAAATCTGAAATAAAACCAATAAATCAGTCAGATTTCAAAATCTTATTAAAAATATTTCATAGGTTAAATATAATCCAAAGAAATTTTATCTATTGTATTCGGTACTTCTCATTTGCCAGTGAATCAAGCTGAAAGCGTTAAAGTGAATTATTGACAATGGAATAAAATACCTTAAGAAGCAATAATTTTTCAATAAGAAAGTGTTTAAATTGAGATAAAAATTCCCAGTCGGCTATTAAATCACGCAACATTCGTAAATCACGAATTAACGTCACCATTATTCAAAAAGCACTATATAATTTGGTGCTCTGCCCCTTATCTCGACCGAACACCATAAAGATCGGAAGAAACGAATTTCTATGTGGGGATACCCAGTACCCACTACTTAGGAATAGTAAATTAAGAATTAAGTACACGAAGTAGGCACAAGTGTAGGCACCTACAGGTTTAGATAGGTACCGACATAATCTGATATATGTGTTACAATAAAAATATATTTACAGTGATTTGCTACTGTTACGTAACGGTACACGCATATAGCTTTGGGAAGTGAGAATGCTGGTTCAATTCTAGTCAAAGAGAAAACGTATTAAATAACAATATATTAATAAGAATAACTTTGTTTACACCACTTTTTATAATATATAAATATAAACAGTAATAAAATGTGACAAACAGTATACTATCCTTATGAGGAAAGCTTTGCTTTCGAAACATGTTTATATTTATATATTTTTTTAAAGTGGTGTAAACAAAGTTATTTTTATTAATTTATTGATAATGAAGCCACAAAGTGACTACACATCTATTAAATATGTTATTAAATAACAGCTTTAACGTTTTTTTACAAACGATTGGTATTCACTTTGTTGAATTTCAAAATATACTTAGTATTCACCGCTTTATAAATATACATTGATATCTACATGTCTCAAGAGCGATGCTTTCATCGTCAGAAGTATTTAGTATTGATACATTCCTGATGATGAAAGCATCGCTTTCGAAACATGTAGATATCAATGTATATTTATAAAGTGGTGAATACTAAGTATAATTTTAAATTCATTTAATAACATTAATATAGAAAGATATAAATTGTAAGCATTAGTTTGATGTTTTTGGAGTTGATTATAACTTATAAGTTATAGAAATTGGTCGGAAGTTATATGATTTATAAGTACTTAGTTATTAAAACATCTGGTTGATAAATATGTAGTTTATGTATTTTTCGATTGGTCTTAAATTAATTAATTAATTTAATTGAGCCCATAGGGCTTTTAAATAAACAGTTATATAAGTGTACTCACAATTAGACAAAGAGAAAATAAAATTTATGAAAAAAAGTATAGGTACAGTGAATAGCAAATAATATTTTTTTTTTTTAAAGTAATGTAAAGGGTAAAACTCAACATCAAAGGTGAGTTACGAAGTATGAGTTATTATAGCAGCTTGTAAAAGGAACAAGGAATAATAAAACATATATTATTATAGAAATACAATACAACATTATATTGGTGATACAAATTGTTAGACATTTCTAATTTATACTTTAATATGAAATTAATGAAAATATACTCGTAAACAGAACTGAAGTCGTTTCTGAGCCTGTTTAACTTTGACCGGGGAATGAATGAAATAGTTTGTTTTCGATGAATAACTGGCAGAGAACAATTCTGGAAGTCCCGTTTTATGAGATAATCGATCATTATAATAATAATAATAATAAATGGATTATTTTTATAGCGCCGTTTTCGTGAGAAAATCACCTCAAAGGCCTCTACAAGTTCTTGGTAATAGGCCTGGAGATTATTTAGTTTTCGGTAGAGTAAAGCGCTAAAAAGCGTTAAGTTTAAAGAATATTTTTTACTCGCGGTTTTATACAAAAGGTCCATTCATTTTGATCATTGTTATCCATTCCCATTTCAAACTGCAAACTGGTTGGTAAGTACTTACTTGCACGATCATTTTGCGATGATTGTTTAGTTCCACGGGCCTTACGAAAATGACAAAACAATAAAATCAATTGGAGAATAAATAGAGATGACCGATAAAACTATTGAAAAATGGAATTGGGGGAAAAATTATCTCACCGATAAAATACTGTACGTAAACTAAAATCCACAAGCGACACAGCTGACACTGACATCCAATGGATATTCTCGGAGAAGTGAAAAAAATAAAATTCCCGCCAATGGTAATGTTTTACAAAACAATCACTAAAAGGGGGTGGAAATGTATTAGATACGTATTGAGTGAAAACGTACCCACCTGCTTTCAACAAATACCTCATTACGGATTGATCGGATGTGTTACTATCATAGATGAAAAAGAAAAATAACCTTCTTTTAGTTTCACTTTGGTGGATTATTTCTATTGGATTCCTATTAGAAAAAAACTATGCACTCGATTATCCGTTGGTGGAAAAAAAACTTGCTCAAATATTTTTAAAAAATCACCCAGAAAATTATTATAACTGGAAAAATCATTTATATTATGCAAAATAAAAGTTTGTAGAAAACAAAAATACTCGAAAATTTTATCTTCTCTCGTACATGAACTAAATCAAGTGACATAGAAGTTTTCAGATGCGTTTATAGATGGCAGACTCGGTGCAAGGAGATAAGAGACATTTCGCGAACGGTGCGGCATCTCGTGACAGTTTTGAGAATTTATTCGGTGGCGAATGCGTCTCCGCTAAATGTTTTCTGGTTACAGGAGGCAGGTTTACTTTTCACCCCTCATAAAGCATATTGGATGTTGGGTGCCATACAGAAATGTTCGTTCCTATGCAATGTTGATAGGACGATTATTTTAAAATGGTTCTGAAAATTGGAAGGTTAGGTATTTGCATGTTTTTGTAATATATTTATTTATTTTATTTATTGTTTCTTTACATTGTATTTTTTGGAACGTTACAATTTTTAACCTCACTAGAACAAGTCTGTGTTGAGGTTAATAATTTTACAAAAAAAATAGCACACAGATTATACTGATAGAACAATATTGTAACATTAACGTAGTATAATAGTTGCAATAAAATTATTTCGGTACACCAACGGATATAATACAGGTAGGTACACATTGTTTAAACGCCAAAGTGGAACTGGGTACCATTACTCTCTAGAATAAGCATTGTACAGACTGGCATTTAAAAGCAGACAAAAATTAATGGTACTGCGATCGTTTCAATGGTTTTAAATGCCAACACAATACTAGAACATAGGAAAATCGAAGTAATTTTACAAAAATTACTTTGATTGTATTTGTTTTGTATCGTATATGATACGATATCATATTCTAAGTTAATTTTAGGTTTAATTTTTATTTTATTATTTAACGCTTTGCAAATAAAACATAAGGAAACGCTTTTTTTATTTCGAAAATGTTATATTTTGAAGTAAACAAATAACCAGGTAAATATAGTAATGAGATGTTGGAAAAAAAAATTAAAAAAAAACAAACAAAACAACAAAATAAAATTCACAGGTTAAAAACGAAGTATGACATTTTGCCATCTTACTTTATAACAAATTGTCAAACGCGAGTATGTGAAAAAATTTTAATTTGTAGAACACGTTTCAAAGACAAGGTAAGTCGATTGGTGTTGCCATATTAATGACATTCAGTAGTTCCAAAATAATAAATATCCACAATTAAATGCCGAGTTGTACTGGCAATGAAAGGATTTATTTTTTAAGTAGTAAAATTGCATCGTTTAAGTGACTTCCTTCTAAACAATATATTAAATGTATAGAAAAATGTAATTTTAACCAAGTAACTTAAGATTAACATATTTACATAGCATATAAGATTTTATTTTTAAATACAATAAACCCCCAAATAATTCTCTAAGTTGCCTCTAAAATGATGAGAATTGATTTTTTTTTCATGGCATATACTTGATAATTTAAAACAAAAATAAATAAAATACTTCTTATCCGTACTAGATATTTACTAAACCTTTAATTAAAAAAATATGTTATTCAGTTTGGATGGGTATTTTGGCCTCAAAACCAAAATTAAGTTATGTATGATACAGGCAGCGCAGCCGTTCCTCCTAATGGTATAAAATATAATGGATTGCAAAGTGAATAAATTTAAAAAATTTTATGTGCTTTCAGTTATTAAAAAAAACGATTTTAAAAAGTTATTTATATGGGTACTTCTGGCTTTACTATTATGTGGGTGCCTACTTTAAAAACCTTAACAATATTATTTGAGACTTCATGAAAAAACTTGGTTTTGAATTATAGGTCCAATCATACTAATAATTAAAAAAGAAGAATTATTTTAAAATACTGGGGATTCAATATATTATATTTAAAGAACGTAGAAACGAAACGTCGCTTGAATTAGCTTTAGCTATGTTTAGTTACCAATCTGATATTCGAGTACTTTCCAACCTTCCTTTATTCCTCCTTCTGCCCCCACTTCTTTCAAACATACAACATTCCCCAAATGAGGTTGCCATAGTTCCACAGACAGCTGTTTCCTATTATTTTATGGGGTTGCATTATATAGTGTTTAGGACCTGATTCTCCGAAAGATAGATTCCTAAGCTCCATGATCTTGATAATATGAACATTAATCTTCCATATAAGCGCAAGAGTATTTTAGTTACATTTATATCGACATTCAATGATACCCACTCGATTTGGCCATACCAGTTCAACATGGAGTCATATAAAGCCGGTGGGTATTTTATCCACCGACTTAACTCACAAAAAATATTCATTTATGCAGAGAAATCATCCAACAGAAATTCCTACACCTGCAACTTTATGTTTTTTTACAGCGTACCTACTTTATAATTCCGATGACACGAAGAAACAACAAATAATCATAAATTCTGTTTATCGTAGCATATGATACATGTCATAGACACAATGACTGTTGCATAAAGTTGACTAATGTGAATAAGTTATATATAAATCTGGGTTCGATGACCTGTACCCAAAACGCGCCGGAGATTCTAAAAAATATTCAAACAAGTTTTGTATGCTGAAATGTAAGATTTGAAAAATGTAATGAAATGCTAATTTGTTGCCTGGAGTCATACAATGATTATTTCCATCGTGCTAACAAGCAAAGCCTCCAATTTGTCTGGCAAACATTTGAATCTACCTTTTTAACGTACACGGGTAATTTTATCTAATTTATTACCGCTTATGGAAAATAGTGTGTCAATCTGTGTATTTGTTATTGAATACAGAAATGGCAGAAATGAGATCCCTGAGGAAAACCGTGTATGGTAACACCGAGTACAACAGTATTGCAAATAAGAAGATCTGAAAATAATGCTAGGCCGATGTAAACGAAATGAACAAGAGAAAAGGATGGTGAGATGGTTCAGATATGTAGGGCTCTGGGGCCCGATTCCAGTTCTTTTTAAGGATAAGACATTGCCCTTATCCCTTAACGACATTTTCCTTAACTACAGTTCCAATTTCATACCAATGACAATACATTTTTAAAGGAATTTGTGGTTTAATTATCACGATATTATTCAAAATTATGGGTGCAAACCACATACTTAACACGTGTAGTTTATTATTACTTACACTTGTAGTGTATTATATTTAAAAAAAAAATTTAAATCGCTTTTATTTGTTATCTGGTACTTTACAAACTCGCAATTTCGTTAAATAGCAATATTATGCGACAAATAACTCACTAGTAGTAGTTAAAGTCGATACTAAGACATATTAGAAACACTAGATCTCGGAGTCAAAAACAAATTCAACAAAAAACTACAAACAACATTTGGACAAAAAACCTTCTTATACTTTGGTACTAAAGTCTACAACAAAATCCCACTATCCTTCAAAAATCAAAACAGCCTTAATAATTTAAAAAATCGAATAAAACACTGAATAGGTTACATAGGGAAATCTGATATAGAAAATATATTAACACCAAATACAGACTATCACCGAAACCACTCAACTGCACTTAAACACCGCACCTTACAATTATTTTATTTTTTAATCAAGCACATCAATTTAATATAATGTATTTTCATATTTTGTAAATGAAATCCTCAGCACGGGAAATCCCAGCGAGGATATCATTATTTGTGTTTTGTTCTAAAAAAGAAGATAATTAAATATTGTTATTACTATTATTATCATTATTATACTTAGGATAATATTGATTTTTTCTTTTGTTAAAACTACGCAAATGTCGATATTTAAAAAAATGTCATCCGAGAGACCCAGAAGTGCAGTTAAGTAAAAATTCTTTAATTCCAAGGATAGGGACAATACTTATCATTAAAATGAACCGCAATAGGCCTCTTGGTAGATAGAGATAGGAGTTTCAAGAGAATTTCTGGCGCGTAAACTATTGGAGTAAGAAATCGGGGAACGCCCCAGTAAGAGGTGGTACAATCAAGTTAATTAAAGGCTTTGGTCGGGTCATATCAATAACAAAATGCTATCTAACAAAACACTATGTATAAGAAGACTTATGAATGAAGGCTTTCCAGCGTGAGAACGTATCCCCGACATCGTGACGTACGAGATACCAATGTCATATCTGGAATATATATGAATGAAGTCAACGCGTGTTTGCCAAAAAAAGTTGCGTATATTTCCACCCTCTTTGCGCCTACCTCTATGGGGAAGTTGATTGATGTTTAATTAGTAAAATAGAATAATTTCCATTTCCAACACTGGTGAAAGATCGCTGTTCATAATTGAATCATTATGTTCATAAGACGTATTTGGTGACCAGATCTGAAAAGCCTAGCAGGTACTTCGCAACCTTCCTCGATCCTTTCATAATTATTTCATAACTCTTCGACGTCAGGCAGTTCGGACGCGGTATTTATGTGGTACCTTCCTAACTAGGAACCAATCAAGTTGGAAAGATCACACATTAGATACAAATGTTCATACTTCAAGACTTTAAGCAGTATAAAAGTGTCAATAAAATCGTTTATTTTATGTGGAAATGATCTTCAACGAAATTAATTTGAGATCAAACATTTGATTTACCCTAATTTATGTATACAATCAATCCACCCTACTTGAAAGTGTATGGAATTTTAATCCCAAATAGAAATTGATTCTAATCATACATAGTGCCAATTATTATACCATTTTATTGAAAACTTCAATAAAATATTTTTAAGTTGTGAAATTTTATGATTGAATATAAGTAGGAAACAATTATTGTGGTATTTATCAAAGGTTCTCAGGTAACAAGGTGTCCCTTCGGGTGATCCAAAACCAAAAATTCTTAAGAAGATCGCCATGAAAACTAAGATAAAAAGTACAATCTGACATTTAAAAGTAGGCAAAAATTGAGAGCGCTGCGATCGTTTAAAAGGTTTTAAATTGTAACACAATATGGTTCATAGGAAAATCAAAGTAAGTTTTTTTCAAACACAGTGGTATAAGTTCATATGTTTTATTATAACCAAACGGTGTTCAAAAATTAGCGATACTTTCTGAAAGGAATAATTCTACGTCTAATATTCTAAGATATTTTTATGTTATATTTTATTTTTTATTATTTAACGATTTGAAAGGAAGAACATTTCATATTTCGAAATTACAACGTTTTAGATGTTAGATAAAAAGAAAAATAAAATCAAATTCACACATCAAAATTATAAATAATAATAAAAAAATAAAAAAAACGTTAAAAATGAATTATAATGTTTTGCTTTGTTACTTTAAAACAAACGGCATAATGAGAATGTGTGAAAAAATATATATGAAGAACACGTTTCAAAGACGAAGGGAATAGCTTGGTGTTGCCACAGCAATGGCATTTTGTAAGTACAAAATAATAAATATCTACAATTAAATGGCAAGCTATAGCTACCAACTTCAAAAAGATTGGGACGATTCTAAATCTAATTGTTTATGGTTATGCCACTTTAAATGTTAAATGTTTCAGGTTGTATTATTTATTAGTAAGGGCTACTAAATTATATGCGTGTAAGTACGAGGCGTCATGAACACACTCCGAGTACAGTATAACCACGCATACAGGGCGCTGTTCGGCCTCCCTTGGCGATGCAGCGCCTCGCAGATGTTCACAGAGGGAAGGGTGGATGGGTTCGCTGCTTTGATGCGCCATAGAGTAGCCGGTACGAATCAGCGCTAATGGAGATCGGAAAACACTCTGACCCAGGTCGTCGCCCATTGGCAGGGCGCGCCCCTACTCCATAGATGGAGAATTTTCCTAAAGCCACCGTAATTCAAGTGCTCAATATGTTACTTATTATTTATATATACTTTTTATTTTATACATAATGTAATTTATTTAGATGTATGTTTTATATGGCAGATACAGATTGAGCATACTCACCGCTCTGTTCAGCTGAAATAATCTTACAATATTATTATTATTATTTTTATTATTACGAGTAATAGGCAAATATGTTAACTTTGAATTTTTTTTTCAGTAATGCCTAAGGATCTTTAACGACATTTTGGTTGTGTGGTTAAAAAGAAGAACCTCATATTTTTTATAAATTCAAAGGGAATGTTCGAGGCATTTATTTGAATATTCGCTTTAGTTTTTCATTTCGTAGGTGCGCTACCGTCTTTTATTCTTAATAGATTCTTGTCAGTTTTTTTACATATCATAATATGAATATAAATAATACGCGTGAGCCATCACGACCGGCGCACCCAGCTCCAGGGCATTGAACTTTTGGCAAAGGTAGAAGATCGATATATTCCATGTGGCATATGTGACAATATAAATTCAATACTGTTAAATACCAATAAACAACTCGTAGTTACTTTGTCCACGGTTCTGTAAGGACATGAACCAAACTATATCTAGCTTTATTACCCGACTTTGCCCGAGATTTTCCCAGATGTTTAATAGCTCACACTAATATCTAATCAACACATTTTGTCAGGGGAACAAGAATTTAAATTCCAAAATTAAATTACAGCTTGACACACTCAACTCTGCAGGCGGCGAACGGAGGCACGCATTTTTTTTAATTCGCAGATTTTGCTTTTTTCACGCAACATCTACAATAGCAACATCACTGACCGCTAAGTTAAGTTTGTCGATCTGTATTTAGTATATAAATAGCGACATAGAGTAAAGAACAATACAAGAAATGCGGTGTGGGTGTGTTCTGTGATCCAAAAGTCTGTCCATTCGGGCCTCAAATTTCTAGTACAAAATCATCATTTCAGTTCAATCAAGTGGAATGGCAATATACAATGTAAGCAGTGTAAGAGAGACAGCACTGTATTTGCTGCATTTTCATTAACTGTTGAATTCTGATGCGGTGCTGATTGCTAACTGAATGGATAGCCCCTCGTATTTAGTATGATCGAAGTATATATGAAGAATGTGCTAATGATGAATGTAAGTAAGTCTAAAGTCGTAGTGTTTTAAAGAGAGAGTACGAAAACATTGTGCAATATAGTGGTGAATGGTGAATACTTTGGGCAGGCCGATGAGTTTGTATATTTGGGAAGCATGTTTATGAGAGTTGGAAAGATTGATAGGGGTATTGAATGAAGGGTGAATGCAGGAAAGTCCATTAACGGAGGACTGAACGCGGTTGGCGCCAGCAAAAATGTATCTAAATAAGCGAAGTTAGCAGTCCGCAGTAGAGTACTGATACCAACCCTGATGCATGGCAATGAGGCGTAGAACTGGGGGAGGAAGGATGGAAGTAGACTGAATGCTATATAAATGAGATCTCTCAGGTGAATATGTGGTAAAACTATGTATGAAGAATGTTAAGATTCGCAAAGAATGCAAGGCTGATAAGCGTAATGAGTAAGATTAGGAAACGGACGTTCATACGGTTTGTGCATGTAGAGCGAATAAACGAAGAAAGGAGTGTAAGGTGAATGTATAACGCGAATGTGAATGGAAGAAGAAGTTGGGGACGCCCTAGGAAGACATGGCATGATCAAGTGAATAAAATACTTCAGTCGGGCCATGTAAGAAGTTAGAATAACAGAAGAGAATATATGTAACGATATATGAATGTGAATGAAGCAGGAAGTGTATATCAAGATAGAGTTGTTTGGCAGCCCATCCTCTCTTCCTACCCCTGCGAAGAACGGGGTGATGGTTAGTTAGTTAGTTAGTTCATTGACTCTCTCGGGGCTAGAATCAAAAGGTAAGTACTAAGTCAAAGGCACACCGGCTTCCATTTAAATCTACATGGAAAGCACTTCTAATTTGTATTCTTTATCCTGTACACCTACCTACAGTTTCATGTTCACTTAACTTACGTTTTGTAAAAAATAATTTCCGAATGTTTTTCTTAGTACACAATAAATTGCAAAAACACGAATAAAATAATATGTGTCTTATTTTTTGACAGTTAAAATGTTTATTTCATTTCTCCACAGCTCATCATGGAAATGACTTTACGAGCTGAAAATGTCTACAATTAATGCAGATTATATTAGAAATCGACATAGATTAACAGTTTTTTTGGTTGTATTATCATCGCCCTGAACAAAATAAACTGCATCAATCGATTTAATTAACGAAAAACAATATGTTGAACGTAGAAAAATCCTCCGTTCGCAAAAACATGTCAATATTTTGGCTTTTGTAATTTGCTTACACATTTAATCGTAAGTTTAAAAATATGTTACATAAAACACCTGTAAATTTTCGTAGTAAAACATCGTTTGAAATTACGCTAAAATTATAAATCGAATGAATACGTATTAGTTTTACATTGATCTGACACTTTTAAAAAGACGCCTCGTTGTATTACCAGCCCACAAAAAGTGTTTCACAGGTAATAATTCATTCAAAAAATTAATCACAACCTGCTGAAAGTTCAAGACATTTCGCAGTTTATCTCGTCATCTTTTTTACGCCGCTGACGTTGTTAACCGATGAGAAAATATATTATTATAATCAATAACTTAAAAATCGAACCGTCAACATTCTAAATACCTTTCACCACTTATCTTCGCGAAACCATCTCGCGGCCGTTATTGATTCAACGATTCGTTTAATTAAGAAGGAACGCCGTTATTAACTAAACACACATAAAATATTTAATATTAGGTACCTTCTATGAACACGTGCATTGGGGCCACTGGCAAACTCTCTAGCGTCAGGTAGGTGGGAACCTCAGTAGGAAGTTATGCAGACACTTTACGACACAAAGAGGATGCTAACGGTGACTGGTACTTGAAGGGAAATATTGAATTTCTTATTATTGTTATTTTTAATTTTTTTTTAATTTAAAATAATATATATAAAATATTTCATAGTACATATATATCTTAATAGCTAATTACAAAAAAGTATAAATTTATTTAACAAAAAGTGCCCAACTCAATAGAGAAAGATTTCTCGTATTTGAGTCAGGGAACACCGCCATCTAGCGACAATAGTGAAAAAATAAATTGATAGAAATAAAAGTACATCAAAAATGTAATAAAGATAATGTTTCTTACACGATAGTTACTACAAAATAGAAGGCCTATTGTGGGAGATTGTATTATATTTGTATATATATATACATAATACATCAAATAAGAGGTTATTTAGATTCCAATAGAAAGAGACTGCTTTACAATGCGTTAATTTTTATGCATACAATTCCGAATAACAAAATATTTTATTATTATACGGATAAAAATGTTTTTAATTGCATTCATATATTCCAGACATTATTATTCAAAACATGTAGATATCGATCTATATTTATAAAGTGGTGAATACTAAGAATATTTATTAATTTATTTATCTATTTAAAAGTGATTGTTTGCCGACTGTAAAAAATATAATTTTATATATAATGAAATGTAACCATGTAAATGTTATTACGATAAAATGCGATACATATAAGTTTTTTTTTTTGTGTTGAAAATTAAATTCTTTTTCCTAGACGTAAAATTTTTTTTGAAAGACGGATTAACAGTCATCTAGTTCCCAGATGCGACAGTTACCTTTTTTTAAATTTAAGATTTAGTTACGTTTACCTTGAAATTTCTCCAGGCAGAAAAAAAAGAAAACATTTTTCACGATACCTGAGCTTTTCGTTCGAGAAATTGATAATTTAGGAAACTAAGGATATCTGAAAACTTCAGTTAAGAGAAAATTATAAAATTAAAGTAAACATATCCTGGAACCAGTGGCGTGCATTACCCAGTGACCAAAAGTAGACTGTGTGCAGTTTTTCAAATTCGGGTATGAATTGTGCATTGCATATTTGTAAAAAGGCATCTGATTTTTGTGGCCAACTGAATAAATGAGTGCACAAATTCCTTACTGAATTCATGAAAAAAACACGAATTTTGATCAGAAATTAAACGTGTTTTTTAATTTCATTTTTCTTAGTTTAGGCACAGATGTTCAGCCTTTATGGAATGCACGCCACTGCCTGGAGCCCATTTTCATTAAGAGAGAAGCGGGAAAATATAATGTTTTTTTCATTTGTTGACCAAGGTTTGACGATTACTGATGCGTCGCTAAGTCTTTTCTTCTTTTTCATTGTGGTTTTTTGAATTTTTCATATTCCTTTAGATGTCGCCTATTTTATTATAATTTATTACCCATCAAAAACTGGATCCCCTGTAAAGGGACAGTAATCTTTTCACCTTACAATATTATTCCACTTATATTCACACTCTACGCAAACAATTTTAAGCTATGCACACAATCGAAAGCATAATTAAAGCCATACATTCTTTAGGTTTATTTTTGTGTGGTTAACACTCGGGCGCATAGCCTTTTATGCAAAGCGGACTTTGTAAATTTGTTGTAAATTAATGGCCGCTTAAAAGCACGCACTGTGGGCGCAAGGCACTATGACCACTATGACCAAGACCACTATGCGGTCTCTATAAGCCATTATACCGTAAACATGGGGGTCTCTTGACCTCTCAGTGCCCTATCGTCGTGTACCTTCTCTACGCTTCTCCGGGCTCACTTCCCAGACAAAGGTGGCTCGCTAGTTCACAATGGAGACGCGTAAATGCTTACGGTGAAATATCGCCTCCAATCACTGAAGAGATAAATTTAGAGAAGTGTGTTGTGAGCGTGTCCGTGTGCCCAAAGTTAGGTCAGCTTTCCGTACTTCTAATGAAATTTATGAAATATTTTCGTTTATCGAAATACTTTCTTGAACAGATAAGCTTTTTCCTTGACCTGCCTAAGTAAGGGCTGAAAGTCGAAAGATCTTATATAAATTGGCGACAACCGTTTTGTTTCAAAGTATGGTAAATGGCATGTTACTTTGAATGCTTTTTTTTCGCAGAAAGCAATTACTTTATGGTTTGACATATATATTGAATAAAACTTTACTTTTGACCACTAACTTAGGTTTAAATCATCACTAAACGGTTTTGCGTATCCCTAGCTTCGTCAGGGTAAAATTTTAAGCTAAACTAAAATACATAGAGTGAGAATATATATATAGGTAGGATATTCAAAAAGAGGGAGATAAAACATAAAACGAAAGAATGGAACATTGAGATAGCGATATGCTTACATGCAAATAGAATGAAACAACACTTTAGAAATAAAGTTTTTTGTTTTCTTTAATAAATTAATAACCATTATTGAAATAGTTTTAACAGTAATAATTATACACACGTGCGACATGAGATAAAGCATTTATAAAATTATAGTAAGTAATTTGTTTATTTATTATTTGAATTTTTGCTTAACATTCCGCATTTGGGAAGCCTGTGGTAAGGTCCAGCACTCAAAAATAGCACTAAACATCACTTCGTAGTTTGCTAACTCAAGCAAAACTGTTAATTATTTGTTTGTAAATTCTATAGTTATAAAAATATGTAAGGTTTCAAAAGACTAAAATTTACAAACCCTAATTTTTAATTTTTTATGAAATACATACCAAAATGTCTGAAAATAGGTGCAGTTTGAAAACCGGTGAAGGCAATATTGAACGTTTTACTTCACATAACACATAAAATTTATCTATTTTTTTTATTAAAATTTAATTATGTCTATTGTTGCTCCACTTTTCAATGTGGGAGTAATAAATTAATATTTTATCTAAATTGTTCCTTTGTGTTTGGATTTGAATAGTGTAGGGATACTTATATGTTCTGCGGATGTATGTTATAATATGTTCAACTGGTAACATTAAATGTACCGGTAAGTGCCCTATAAAGGAATTGAGCTTGTTTATGTTAGTTTTACAATAAAATATTGTATTTTTATAAGTTTATTGGAGGACTTCAGCTTTAAACTTACAATAACAATTTTATTCATTTCATATTCCGTATATGTACACTCGCTAACAAACAAACCATCTCAATATTTAAAATCATTAGGTGCTTTATTTTTACTTTTTTAATATTTGAATTAGTGCCATCTGTGAACACGTATTACGTTTCGTTTAACATTCATATTTTCTGGAAGAATGCTGAAAATTCTTTTCGAGAAGCACCTGAAGCTCCGTTGACCAAAGTAATTTAGATCGCAGGAGTTTGGTATAAGTCTTCGTAAATATTTAAAGTAACTCGAGTGTTTAGACTTGTGTCACAGTATGTGTGTTTGTTTGTTTGTATAGATGAATGAGGTTTACATCTGCCGAACGTCAAACTCTTTCATTACATAATATTAGAGATTTTGTTAGAGTTTGCAACTAGAAGCAGCTCAAGGATTATTTTGATAATTTATTTCCGTGTTTTTATTACTGAGTCTAGAGCGGACGAAGTTCCGCCTCCCAATTAATTTGTCAAACACCGTAATTATCTCTCGAACATACAATCTATCAATTTCATTGACCTGTCTGCCGTCTAGGAGTCTAAAAGTCTTATACAAATTAGTGACATCAGTGTATTTTAAATTGGTATAGATCACATTTCTAAAGATTATCAGTTCAGTGGTCCAGTTCTCCCAATGGACGGTGCCCGGCGTTGCTGGGGATTGCAAGAGACAATAATGAATAATGCGATATTATCGAAACATGATTTAGGCAGGCTTGTCAAATCCATTACTGAAGTAGTATTTCAGACCCACACCTTATCTCGTGCCTACTTTACGTATGGAGAAAGATTTATGGCAAACGAGATGTTAAAAAAAAATCTCACGTAAGTAGGTTGGCTATGTTTTTTTATGCGAATACCACACAAGACTCGCAAGCATTACACTTAGCGAATCTGCATACATTTTGGTAGATATACAATTTCCCACAATTTATCCCACGAATTTAATGATTTTCTCAAAGTGTCAGTCCACATGCTATCAATAGGATGTAAATAAATTTCACTTTTTTAACACAGTGATACACAACCTTTTTAGCCGGAGTGCCAATTTATCAATTTTCAATATTATTCCTGGCAGCAGACGGTAGGGTACCTACAGCTTGGCATAGTTAACTTTGCAGTCAGTAGAGTCGCTAGTGAAGGTATATATATATTTTAATATGAACACCGTACAAACATTCCAATTGGTCGGAGTCTGTAGATATACATCTATTACAAACCAAAAAATTAACTGGGTGTCTACGTAATATATCGCATTTCATAATAACTTAATGCAAAATCTTTAGATGCTACATCAACATTTAGTTAAATAAATAAACTTTATATTTCAAATAAAATTTGATCGGGTAACCATTTTGTATTTTGTAAATCGGTAGCCATTTAATAAAGCGATAGTAGAACGTACAAACATGCCCTGCAGGCGGTAAATTTTTCTAAGTAAGGTTTGCCAATAAATTATGAACCAATAGATTTTTATCAATCTGAAATTAGAAAATATAAAAATTGGTAAAGTTTTGAACAGCTGACTCAAAATACCGTAAAGTTTGTCGCGATATCCATTTGTATTTTCTAAAACAAAATGGAAATATATTTTGATCATAGCACCCGGATATCTGAACGATTGTTGTACAAGAAATATCAAATCTCTCTTCGCTTACCGTATGTTTGCAGAAAAAAACATTTGCTCGTGTACCTCTATAAAATGATCTATATAAAAATATTTAATATTATAACGCGCATAAAAAAGCTTTTTCTTGGTCCAAGATCAAATAAATAAATTAATACCGTTTTTTTTGTAATTTAGCTAAGGGGGGTCCATGAAAAGGCTCGCGGGCCACATCCTATACGCAGATCGCGGGTTGTGGACCACTGTTTTAACGCCTTGTTGCTGTGAATATCTTAGAATATTAATTAGGTAATTCAAATAAAGCGTCCTTTAGAAAACTTTTTTTTTTCATGAAATGTGCACCGCAAGGTTCGTTTATTTTGACCAACATTGACCAAAAAAATGTTTATATTTTTCTCTCACATTCCTTCTAATGGCCCTACCACACAACTGGTTTCCCTGATACTAAAAAAACAATGGCGTTGAAAAGTTCGACCATTCGGTCGTCTTTTCCTAAAGTTGACTTTATTAGTATCGGGCAACCAGTCGTGAGGAAGGCCCATAAGTCCATAAACAATTTGAATAGGAACTTAAGTAGGAACACACATCCTCACATCTACTCTTCAATAGACTGCAGTAAACAATATTATCCTACCTTGATTATTTGGGTACTCAGCAGTAGAAAAGATAAAACATTGTCTATTGTGAAAAATTGTGATAATTCCGTGTGAGTAACATCTACGAGTGAGAATTATATAAATTCTTTGTCCTATGGATATATTAAATTTAATTTTTATCGCCTATTTTCCAAAGTTTGACAAGTTCTTTAAACCATTCACATCTCGAACCTTCGTCCGCGATAACACAGGAACATCCCTAGCATGGCAAGGCGAAAAAAATCTATATGAAAATAACCAACAAGCTTTTATACAAGCATTTTCTTTTTACTAAATCGACCCCTTGGAATAACAAGATTCCATCTGACACAGCAATGTCATACGATATTGTGCTCTAGGAAAAGCAACTTTAAGGCTTATTATCGCATAATATTGCCGTATCAGATGAAACCTAGTTATTCCAAATGGACGAAATGCAGATATAACCGTTTTCTGATCAAAAACAACATAGCTATCCAGATTTGTGGTTTATCAAAAGAGGGATAGTAATAAAATATCAATCACTCAGCAATAAAGCTCATATATTATTTTATATCAAACATTTGAAAAAACCCGTCTTCTTCTTTGGGAACACATTCTTTAAAGAATGCTGCCGACCATCCCGCCTAACTTCTCCACACCTTGAACACCTGTTCACCTGTGAATGTTCTTTAGTTACGAAAATCTTTCTCGTCCTACACCACTTCCGCTCCTTATTTTTTTTTACCAATTTAGACAAGTAGAACTTGTTGCTTAGTGGCATGTATTCTAAGCTGTTTTTATTTCTTTCGTTATTTTTGGAATTTCCATTTCATTGTTAAGAATGTTCCCTTGGTATCTGAGAACCGTGCTGTTCATACAGTTACCGTCTAATATTCGGTTACGTATTCCTAAAAAGCTTTAACTTTGTGTAAATTTATCGTATAGTCCTCTTTTAGATATTTTTCCAGTGAATCACTTTGTTCCTCCAGAAAACCCCCTAATTACTCCTCCCCTTTGGTCGGCTTCCACTCCAACATCTAAATATTCATGTATATAGTTCGTTATTTTGTATCTTAGTTTAGTCTTAATATTTTCCTGACGAATGAAGGGTACTTCCGAAACCGGTCGATTATTATATTAAATTGATGTGGTTCAAAACAAATTTATGCGTTTGTATCATATGAACTTCGTAGGAGCTTAAACAATCAGTTTTAAATAAAACCTATTCCGCCTCGGCATAAATTGTTTTATTAGATTTTTAAATTTTTATTAACTAAATGAAAAAAAAATGTATTGAAACTAAATTAAAAAATATATGTAAATATATTATAAATCGGTTAGGCTGTATTCAGGGATGCAGCCGCAGTGGGGTACGTGAAACATTTTTTGGGTGATGCATTAGGTGTATGGGCACCAGGGCCCTATGTCTTGCTACCTGAGTCTCTTCACTTCATTTCTGGACCCTACGTGTCGAACACATGTACATGATTTGCAACCGTCAAATTTCTCCAACAAATTACACACTTGTAATTATGACTCCTGATGAGCACCGGTATGAGATCAATAGATTACAAGTACTATGACAAAGAGAGTTCTCTCTAACGCGATCACTCTCGCTCGGATCGACAAACGTTCTGCCGAGATACGCCTCTTTGAACGCCGCGCGCAAGGCTAAATTTAGCTCCGATTGCGTCACGCATGGCGGAACAACGCTGTCGCACGCGAAAAATGCGTAATCGTGTACTGTTTTTTTTCTCTTTACACAATGATACCCAGTGACTTATAACTAGTAACTTAAAACTAAGATTTATACCGAGTGACTTACAACTTCTAAGACTTACAATTGTTGACTTACTACGACTTGTAATTAGTGCAATTCAACTAAGTATTGGCGTGTGACTTACAACTTTACTATGTTGACTTTTGAGTAGGTACTTACTTAGTAAGATAATATTAAGTATGATTGGTATCCATATAAATGTAATGGATTGTTAAAGTTGTGAAACGATCAGTTTTTTACATAACAATTTGTTTCGGCGTCTTAAATGCATAATTGTCGACTACCCACCCCCCCCGATCCCCTTTGTCACTGGAAGAAGATAGTGCCGAATATCAGTTCGATCTCAAACAGCTCGTCGCGCAGTAACAAAAAGTGTTCAATGCCGCGACCGGAGCAACTGGCCAATTCTGGATTACCGTGAACTTTCAGTGAGGTCAATTAAAAAGCTAGAGGATATCCACGATCTATTTAATTTCCGTGACATCCCCCTATTTATTTTCAGTCCTTCCTATCACCTTTTTCTCATCTGGTTCTCCAGATTATCTTCGCCAACCCAGAATTGGGATGGGATTCTATCATTCTATCAGAGCTGTCGAAACAATAATAGTTTTTTAACATTTTCCAGATAACATCTTTGTTCATTCGTGTAACAACGTATACTAACTGCAACTATGTAAGTTCCATGCGATGTTTCTACATCACCTTCCGGGGCCGCACCTCGCCAACAGTGCACAGCGTATTCATCATAAATTCAGCAAACAGCCACGCGTGACTTCTCGCCGACCCCTGACCCACACCGGCCATTATCCCGCTCCGTGATCAGGAAGCACCTGCCGGCCCGATCTTGCCTGCAGATACCGATCTTTTAACTTCAGATCTTCGCTCCGCGGCGTTGAGATCCGCACTGATTTCTGCTACCCTCACCGTAGTTTTTGATAGGCCACTACAGCCACTGTACCTAATCATTAAGAAAACATCTCTCATGTTAATATTAGATAGGTATTGAGAACAAGACAAAGATGTTGTATTGACATCAAATAACGTAGAAATACATTGAGATGGCAAAAAAACTACACCTGCGCCTTTAGCGGCGCGAGTTGACAACGGTGGATTTTTCCATACATTTTAATAGATTTTCTGTGAAAAATATTCTTATGAGAAGAGGATAATGTGTTGAAATTTAAGAAGGAAGTGACAAAATACGTAAGGTGCAATTTTTAAAGTCGTAATTTGTAAAGTTTATTTTGTAATTCTTAATTGAAAATAAATTAAATTTTAAAATTAACATTAATAAAATATCATTCCATGTAAAAGAAGTAAAAAGGAATGATCTAGATGTTACTAAACATAACTTCTATAAAATCTTTGTTATTTCGATCTGTTTCACTTAACTTCAATACTACTTACTAAAATTATTACTTAAAAATTTCCATATGGTATTATGCGAGTATACATTATTGCTGTTACATTAGTTAAATAAAAAAAACAAATTCATTTACTCATATTATGTACTTACATATATTACTTATATTACCGACACACGGGCACGTGGGTTCCCATTTCGGTAGAATTATTATTTTTACAATCATACATGTATGTAAAAAATAAATTCTACTATATGTGCTCTTTTTGGATTTTTTTTTTATGAAAGGATTGTTTTGTCTTCATCGTGTTTTGACACACGACCTATGGGCCAGTTAGCTAAACCCTCTGTCTCGAAGGACGTTGAAATATGTTTTTAATATCTCTCTTTGAAAGCTATATACGACAATATGTTTGCGGTGGGATTGAAATCTATAGAGCGGCATTAAGTTTGTCAAATCTTGTCACCGTGAACACATTACTGCCAAGTGCTATCTAACAGTTTATAATAAATACCTATATACTACCAAATACAGGAAGGGTTTTGAAAATATATATATAACGTAAGAAAGAAAAAAAATACTTTGGCGATGATCTGTAAAATCTGTAAGTTCTTGTCCAATAATGGGCACTGTGAGGCTGTCCAACACGTTAACTCTAGAAGATGGAAGAGGATCATTTTAACAGTAACTCATTTTTAATTGTAAGAATTTTAAATGATTGTGTAGAACATGAACAATTTGGTCATCATCAAATTAATATTTCTAGGGATTCTAAACTGTACAAAAAAATCCCACTCTCCTTCAAAAATCAAAACAACATCAATAATTTTTAAAAATCAAATAAACCGCTGGATACGTTACACAGGGAGATGTGAAATGGAAAACGTTTTTTTAAATAAAACAAACACTTTGTTACTACGGTAGTAGCGAAAACCGGTAGGCAAAAGTATATAACGAATAAAAGTGATGTAAACAAAGTTATTGTTTTATTTTTTAAATTACTTTGTTTTAGGACACAAATTTATTTTTAAATTTTTAAATTAACACCAACCAGTTTCGCTTATTTCAAGCTTCATCGGGGTAAAACTTAAAACTATTCAAAAATACATAGAGGGAGCATATATATAGTTGGGATATACAAAAGGAAGGGGACAAAATATAAAACGAAACAATGGAACAGTGAGAGATATGCTAACATGTAACATAATGGGACAACACATTAAAAGAAGAAACGTCCCTCTTTTGACATGCTGTCTCTTAAAGCTTGAGATAAGCGAAATCGCTAGGTGTTAATTTAAAATTTTCGAATCAAATTAGTGGTTTAAGACAAAGTGTTTGTTTAATTTAATAAATTTGTCAAACCATAAAGTAATTACTTTCTACGAAAATAGAAAATATATTAACACCAAAACCACTCAACTGCACTTAAAACACCGCATATGATAATATTTTTTCAGCATTTGCATCAATTAAAAATAATTGGGTTTCATATTTTGTAAATGAAATGCTCACCACGGGAAAGCCCAGTGAGGATATATTTATTTTTTAGATTGAAAAAAAGATAATAAAACCTTAGGATTTAATAGCTACCAATATATACACAAAAAAAATTGCGTCGGTCACCAAAGTTTTAACTGCAGTCGTCATTGACTACAAAACATAAAATTTAATCAATCAACAAATGGCACAAACTTGGCACGTCTTAGAATACCAAAATCCATCACACGTAAGGCCAAATCATTTTGAATATATTTGTGCACGTCGATATGAGTTCAAATCGGTTCTAAATAGTTTTGAGCACACGCCGTCCCGCCCATCCCTTGAACACACGCCGTCCCACCCATCATCCCTTAAACACCCGCAACTCCCTTGCTATCCCCGTAATAATAGTAAGTAATAATTTCTTTAAAATTATTCTGTTGTAATCTCTCTAAACCACATATTTAATCCTTGAAGATAATATTAATAAATATAAAATGAAATATGAAACTGAAAAGACACAGAAAACAGGAATGTAACGGTCGCATTCGGGACATATTTGCATATAACATATATACGTTCTAGATCAAATCACGATTTGAAAATAACGTCTCCATATACACGGTATGATAGTGACTATAATTTTGCAATAAAAGATAGAGTAATTACTATTAAGTAAGTAAGCACTTTAGATTGCTCAGTTCTATTAATATGACTGTACTAGATTTTATTATTATCGACATCAGCAGAGTTCCTAAAAGGCCATTGTTAATAGGGATACAATTAAAAGGTAATGATGATTGTTTTACTGAAGGCGAGCACTTTATAGATACAAGGATTTGCCTTCTACTGGTTTGTAATCTGCATCCAGCGAAACGCATTAAACTTGAATAAAAGAACGCGCAAGGTGTAGTTAAAAGCCAACGACATTATTTCCATTATTCTCAGTTGTAAATGCGGATAATGCAGTTTATAAATAATAAGATAGAGACCAGAAATTCAAGAAACCTATGATCTAGAGACAAAGATAAAGTAACGCTTGTTGTTTTCTACTGTTTCTGGCCAAATTTGTCGTTTGTCCAAACGGCCGTAAATCTGAAATTAAATACCTTTGCAATTTAGGTAATTCCTAACATTAATATCACTTTCTGAATGCATCTCGCTGTCAGGAACATATTAAATGATTTATTAAATAACCCACCAAATTAGGCGCATGCCCCCATGGGTGGAAAATATAATGAATTAATTTTACATTATCTTCATGCACGCAGGAGGTCCCGAGGAAAATAATTTCCCTTGGGGCCTGTCATCTTTGAGGATGCTATGTGGATGGTCTTTTGAGGAGAGGAAGGAGTGAACATTTGTCTTGAAGAGACCCACGTTGCAGGAGGGAGGAAACACAGAGGCCGGCAAATCGTTCCACAGCCGGGATGTTGAACACAAGAACGAGTCGTAAAAGCGAAGAGGAACATAGAACAAGGACAGCATTCCCACCTGACGTCTGTGTTCCAAAGATTGCAATCCGTTTGTTAAGATAGGCGAATCTATCAAATGGACCCCCCCGTTTCTGAAGAGAGTCAAGGGTTTTTTCAGATATTTTGTGGCTCCCGACCAGAGGTGGCTGCCAAATTCTACATAGGGGCGCACTTGCGATATGTACATGGTCAGCAGTTGTGTACTATTAAAGTACCTGCGGTCTCTGTACAATACGCCCAGCTTTTTAGAAGCTAACTTTAATTAAGTAGATTTAATCATATTACGACTGCAGAATCCTAATAATCTGCTTCTCCAAGTCCAGTCCTCGAATCAGATCCTTCAAGATCTCAACTAACCGCTGCCGGTATGACCTGCTCTTTTCTACTGGGCCATTGGGTGCGGGGGAGATGACCCATCCTCTGAGGGTGTTGATGATGAAAGCCAGGGTTGACCGATGCCAGGAATAGGGACGGTGTAAGGTGTCATATTTTCTCCGAGTTCCATAACGATTGCATGAGCTTTTCCGGGCTGCAATAAGCTGTTTGAAGATATTGGTTTGATGATTGCCAGTCTCCAATAAGAAAAGAAACGAAAATTGAATGATTTGAAAATTATAAATAAAGTGTTTTTTTTAATGCACGCAGAACTAACAATACCGCCCATGAATTCGCCAAACTCTAAAATTTTCCAGTAATATTTAAAAATGTTTATAATTTATTAATTGATAAACTAAAGTTCTTAAAAACTTAAGACAAGATTTTTGTGCATAGCGCAAAGGGTAACAATTATTATTTTTATAAACAATAATTATTAATCTAAAACACTCATCCAAATTGAAAAAACCTTCCGAGCAAAGATAAATGTCGCCGGCAGGACTCGAACCCGCACCCTTCTAATGTCCGGTCAGATGCTCTACCGTTGAGCTACGTCGGCTTATCGCAAACCCGCCAAGTTAATCAATATATACTAGTGTTCCATTTAATAATTACTGTTTTTATTATATTTTCACCTGTAAACAACCAACTTTATTAGTATGAGAGAGGCTTGTAACGGCTAAATCCCTCAAATAGATGGCATCGAGACAAATTATGTCTACATTTTATTGGTGAAAATTGCTTTGACTTGTCAAATATTTATTAATTGATAAACTAAAGTTCTTAAAAACTTAAGACAAGATTTTTGTGCATAGCGCAAAGGGTTATTATCTTTTTTAGGACATTTATCTTTGCTCGGAAGGTTTTTTTCAATTTGGATGAGTGTTTTAGATTAATAATTATTGTTTATAAAAATAATAATTGTTACCCTTTGCGCTATGCACAAAAATCTTGTCTTAAGTTTTTAAGAACTTTAGTTTATCAATTAATAAATATTTGACAAGTCAAAGCAATTTTCACTAATAAAATGTAGACATAATTTGTCTCGACGCCATCTATTTGAGGGATTTAGCCGTTACAAGCCTCTCTCATATTAATAAAGTTGGTTGTTTACAGGTGAAAATATAATAAAAACAGTAATTATTAAAATGGAACACTATTATATATTGATTAACTTGGCGGGTTTGCGATAAGCCGACGTAGCTCAACGGTAGAGCATCTAACCGGACATTAGAAGGGTGCGGGTTCGAGTCCTGCCGGCGACATTTATCTTTGCTCGGAAGGTTTTTTTTCAATTTGGATGAGTGTTTTAGATTAATAATTATTGTTTATAAAAATAATAATGTTTATAATTTCGTCACATTCATAGTTTATTTTGGTTTATGGTATATGTTTTTGGGTATTTCAAAAACGGTGTTATTTTGGGACAAGTATTTATTATGTTTTATTACATACTTTAGAAAACAGAAGAAAAATAACAGACTTAACTTATTTAAAATTATTTATTGTGTATTAGACTGTTGTGAACTCCTGTAACTAATCAATTTCAAAGTACCTCAACGACAAACTCGGCAAAATATGTTATTCTGTAACAATAATTCTGGGACAAACTACCAAATGCATGCACCTATTTCTCGTCTACATATACTTGGAAATAAATTCACCTCTGCTATAGATAAATTTAACATAAGTGTACCCATGTTTAAAAGACACCTGAACGATATTTTTATGTTGCAACAATTATAAGAGCATCGAATAAGAGCTATTGTTTAATTATTACTTTTTTATATATATTATCTTTGTACTCATCTACAATCCAAAAAATTGTTCCTCTTTTTTGCTTTCTATGTATCATATACTATATTATGTATTATGCAATTTCATACATTTTCACATCATCCGAAATATAAAAACACAATGATTTTTTTTTCACAATGTCATGCACTCACATTATAAGAGTATTATATTATGCACTTGTGTATTATGTATCATGTAGATCAGGCTATTACTGTTTTTATTTGAAAAAAAAAGTAGTATCTACAAATTAAAAACCTTTCCCTTTGTAACTTCTCTGTGGCATGCACTTATACATTATTATACCTTCATATATATTATAAATATGTTCACTTATATACCAACTGTGCATCATGTTATTTTTTTTAAAGTTCTGTACACATAATAATTTTAATGTTAAAATATGTAAAAGCCCTTTGGGGCATTAATGAATGAATAAAATAAAACTAAAAAAATAAATTAAAAATAATGGAAATTATATGGATAGTTACCATCAGCGGCGTGCATTGTCCTATAACCAATGGTAGGATGTATGCAGTTCGGGTATGAATGTGCATTAAATATTTTAAAATTGCCATTTTTTGTCATATTCCGCCGGTTGTATTGGCCAACTGAATATAACTGGCACAAGTTCCTTACCAAATTCATGGTAAAAATATTTTTTTATAGATGAAATTTGTAGTAATTTTTATCTTCTTTCTATGGTTCGTTTTTTTTGCGATAGGCACAGCTTTTCAGCCTTCGTGGACCCTACGCCACTGCCTGCTATTCAGTTACGTTAATATCTCCAATAAATGGAAAAAAATAGGTTGTTCCGTGATTATTGAGAGAAAAACCATCAATTATTTTATTGAAAAAATCTAACTTGCAATGTTGTCTTAAAGAATTTTTTACAAACTATTTAAAAACATTATTAAATAAAAGAAAAATTACTTTGTGGCGTAATTATAAATAAAATTAATAGAAATACACTATGCACCACTGTTCAATATATAAATATAATAAAATAATCTAATCATTTAATAATTATTTTGAATTTGCCTGTCATATTTCCGAAACAAATCATTCTTTTGACATAATTAAATAACGGTTTAAAAAATGTATATATTAGATAAATTTGAAAATTAAAAACAACGTTATTGGTAAATGAAATATTAAAATTAAAAAAAAAAACAATTATAACTCTCTTTTAACATTTTCACATATATGTAGAATATTATTGATAAGTAATTATTATTTTTCGCCTTGTTATTTTCTTGATTCGATTTAAATTAATAGTAAAAATAATTTTGTTTTTAAAATTTTAATATAAATTTATTATTTAACATGTAATTATACATAAATATTTTAAAAAAAATTATTTTAACATTTTTAATTATTTCGTTTTTGGTTACGTTTGTATTTTGTTTATTCTTACATTATTATTTTTCTATGTTTATTATTTGTCTATACCTGTCATTATTTTTTAATATACTGTGTGTCTTGATGAGGGAAGCTTCGCTTCCGAAACATGTTGAAATTTATGTATTAAACAGTGGTGTATACAAAGTATTTCCATTAATTTAATTTTTAAGAATTGCCTGGTAATCTTTTCATCCTACATGGACTCGTCATAAGGTAAGTTATTTATATTCAATTAAACTAAATATAACATTTCAATGGTGAATCTTTGCATTATTGATGTGCGTATAATTGTATTTATTGATATCTACTAACTCAATATGGTATCACGGCGGAAAATTGCACAATTCGTATCTTGACACGTGTGTGAATTAATTATTATTGATAGAGTTAATGGATTTATTATATTACACAAATAAACGCGTACCGATATCCCGACGATTTCTCCTCCAGCCTAATGTGAATAGGCTTGTAAATTGTTTATCATCTCCGTTAAAGTCGTCAAGATAAATCACAGTCAATCAGCGTTGAATAGGCGGGTTTAATAACTTATTGGTTATAGGAATCATTCGATGAAAAGCCATTATCTTTGAACATAGATAACTGCTTTTATATTACTTTCTGAATACGAGAGGAAAATCAACACCGTCTTCATAAAAATATTAAGTTGAGAAAGATCTGAGTAAGAGTTTCCCGTTTAAGAAATCGCCTGCATAGAGGAATTTAGACGCAACTAGGGTATCATTCAAAGAAGAATGTTTCCATTATGGTGACAAAGTTGATTTTGAAGATTTCATCGAGTGTAACCTATTCTTCCCAGTCAAAACGGATCATACAGCATACGGCTCTATCACTGAAGAGATGAAACCTGCAGTCAACATTTTTTTTCACGATAAGTTATGTTTTTTTTTTTTTTTAATTACACCCCAACAACCGATCTCTCCCTTTAATATAATAAATGATACTCATATCGGTAATAAAATAGTTGAAAAACACAATAAAAATTATTGCGTTTTTGACTTCCAAAACAAAGGTGCTTTGGAAATAAGCTTTCTTTTGTTTTGTTTTGATATTTTTATTAATTAAACTTTTGTTACATGGTTCATATTACAGATTTTAGGCTAGTATTCCATTGAAAGCATTTGTCTTCAATTATGTGATTTGGGAAAATTAAGAAACTGGAATGTGGTTTAGAGAAATAGAAATATATTCGCTGAATTTTTTTTGTTTTAACTGAGGAGATGGTATTGGCGGTTGCTAGATTTGTGTGTCCGTTTACGGAGAAAACGCCATCGACCTCGTAAAATTATAAAAGTTAATTAATTATTTATTTAATACTTTACTAATTAATTATTTGTTTATTACTTTATTAATTAAATATTTATTTCTTACTTAATTATTTATTTATTACATAAATAATGGATTTTTTCATTACGTAATTAATTTATTACTTATTTATTACTTAAAGAATTAATTACTTATTTATTACTTCATGAATGAATTATTTATGTATTACTTATTTAATTAAATAATAATTACTTAACGAATTAATTATTTATTTATTACTTAATGAATTAATTATTTATTTATTACTTAATTAATTATTTATTACTTTAATGAATTTATTATTCATTTATTACTTAAGTAATTGATTATTTATTTATTACATGATTAATTTATTATTTATTTATTTCTTAATTAATTCATTATTAATTTATTACTTAATTAATTATTTATTTATAATTTCTTCAAACGATTGGTATTTACTTTGTGGCGTCATTATTAATTAATGAATTGAAATCATACTTTGTTTACACCACTTTATGAATATTAAACATCTACATGTTTCGACAGCAATGCTGTATGAATTAAATATAATATTTTTAATAATTTTTGTATTCATATATTCCTGATGATGACAGAATTGCTGTTGAAACATGTAGATGTTTAATATTTATAAAGTGGTGTAAACAAATTATATTTAAAAAAAAATAATTATTTATTTATTATTTAATTATTTACTTATTTATAACTTAATTAATTAATTACTTATTTATTACTAAATTAATTAATTATTTATTATTAAATTAAATAATTATTTATTAATTACTTAATATTAATTTGAAAAAGGTTTCGATATTTTGCCATTCACTAGCGTTCCTAAAATTAACTTAATTAAAAATTTGTTATTCACTTTATGTTATATGATTTTTTTATTAAAAAAAAAAGGTTGTTGAAAAAAAACATCGAATCTATCATCACAATAATATTTCAGGCCAAAGTACCTACCCCACTTCAGAAGTATTTTCGATCGAAACGTCTGACGGCCTCCATGGTCGAGGGGTAAGGCTCTCGACTACGAATCCGAAGGTCGCGGGTTCAAATCCCGGCGTGCGCAAGTAATTTTTTATTTAATTAATTTGTGTTGTTTCACAATTAATTCTTTTAAAAAATAATATATGGTATATTTGCGCACGTTCCAGAGTGGAAGATACTCTCAGTATCGCCCTGGTGAAAGACCACCATTCAGAATTGAAACGTTGCTTGAAATGGCTTTTAGCCGTGTTTGGTGACCAGATCTGAATAGCCAGGTATTTCCCCTTTTCACCACCTTCCTCTCCCCCTTCTCCTTCCCCTCCCCAATACCTCCAGCCTCACAACATTCCCCAATTGGGAATGCCATAGTCTCACTGGCTCCAGACGGTTGGGAGCAGTTTAAGACTCTTGTGCGGTATTCATATAAAAAAAAAAAAAAAATAATTTTCAATAATCGGGTATAATAATAATAATACTAATAATAATAATAATAATAGTAATACTTCCTTGGGTAATGGACATGGTGTAATCGCTACCTTACTTTAATTTAACATCTTCGGGTTTCTATCGAACGCTTATTATATTAATTGACACAACACCTCCTTTTTACCTGTATTTCTAAGTAATTACATTTGAAAGACTAAGCTATTTATTTATCACCTTGATATATCATTCCCACGGATTCACCTTTCACTAGAAGGCACGGTACGCCGTGGATACAGGTAGAATGGTATAATATACGGTATGTGCCATAATCTCGCTAACTCTCCCACAAACAGGTGTGCTAATTCCTCGCTGTATCTGATATCTCTTGACATAATTAATACGCCGGATCCATCCGATCTTTGCACAGCTCTTCGTCATAGCGGCGTTCTTCACGATTACTGTTAACCAACTAAGTTTCTAAACTAAAAAACATTAAATTACGGCTGAGGCGAAATGTGAAAAATTTCGGACATAAGCGTAGTGGTGAACGCTTTTTATTTTGAGCGTAAGGGTTGCGGAATCGTTTCCTGTTTTCTTTTTCATTTATAGTTATTTATTTGTATGTGTTAATATTGTAATCTATGGAACGTATTACGTTGCGCTACCCCTGCGTGCCTTCTGGAATAATGAATTATTATTATTTAAAAGGGCTTTCATTAAATAAATGGAAAATGTAAGTTTTATCGACATAACAAAAATGGGTTGACAGCTGGTGCAAGAAACATCGTTAAATAATTCTATTTTTGAAACTGATAATACATGGTGGAATTCCATTATAATGATATAATAACACACATATGAAACTTATTTCCACTTTTATTTTATTGCTCCGTGACCGCTTTCAGCTTGTTAAAGCCATCTTCAGACTGGTAAAAGTTAATCTAAAACTACGGTTTATATACACAACATGTGGGGGAGGAGGGGTGGGGAGAGACTACAAGGGATTTATTCTATTACATGGGTTTTCTTTATATTTGTCATTAGTTCGTCTTTGACTGCCGACTTTCTAACTATCTTGGTTATTCCGAGTAAGCTTATTACCTCTGGTTTGTAGTTTACTTTAATATTGTTAGGGGAATACCTTACAAGTAATGTGAATTATTAACATCAATTCTTAATTAGACTCGTTATTATAATTGTTATGCTATGGGATTTTTTGATTAAAATCTTTTCAGGAATAGTTAAGAACCTTAAAAACCTTAAGTATGAATAATACTTAATACCGAACAAAGTTAAGACTTTAATGCTTGCTGAAGCGTTCGTTTATCGGGGGTTTAGACGGGTACAACTACAGGTATTTTATTTACTACTGAGTAAAGTCTCCCTCGAAGAGATCACAGATAGTGTTAATCATATATGATGAACTTAAATATAAGGTTTAACAACTTATCTACACTACCGACCTGTGGGGTGATGGGCTCGGTAGCGGACATTGGCTTTTGACGTCGGGATTCCGTGTTCAACATCTAGCGGCGTGTAATTGCATCGAGAGTGCAAAAGATTGATTTGCCACATCGCATCGTTACACAGATATGACGACCTCCGTGGTCGAGCGGTTGAGATTCTCGAAAAAATAGTATTAAATAAATTTTTTGGGCGCCTTTTAGAGTGGCAGATACTCTCGGAATCGCCCTGGTGAAATACCACCTTTCAGAATCGAAACGTTGATTGAAATGACTCTAGCAGGGTTGTGATCAGATATGAAGAGCCAGGTACTTCTCAACCTTCCTCTCATCCAAATTCAATCAATTTAATCTGGTATTGAATTAATTTCTTGTACCGGGTGTTTTGAGTTTGGGGTGTAGCCTATCGTATACTTGTATGAAGGGATTAAGAAAAGTATGCGATCTTGGGGCAATAATTTGTTTAGGTTGGGTCATTCTCTAGTATTTCAGTAAACAGTAAATAAATAATTGACGGATTGAGAGGACTTGGCATTATTTATATAGTGCTTCAGTGGGATGGATGTCTGTAAGATATTAGATTTAGTACTGCCCGTTGCGCTCTTTCGAGCGATAGTAGGATTGAGGATGCTGCACCCCCCCAGATAGATATGGAATATGAAATAATGGATTCACAAGGAGCATAGTACACAGTTTCAATTAATTTATTTCCAAGTATATTTTGAAGAAATAAATAAATTTACGAACCCTGGCAGTAAGTTTTTATATATGAATACTCCGGCACAGACGGCAGTTAATGAGTATCCCTAAGAATTTAAATTCCGTAAGTATATATTTTGATTTAACTCCACGCAATAGACCCCAAGATTTTTCTTCTTCAAGATGGACTTCCTCAAGATCCATGATATCGTTGAGGATGTAATGCAAAGAAATGAAAGGAATTAACATGGTTTTTGAAGAAATCCATGTTGTAGGAGGGAGGAAACGCTAAACCTGTCAGTAATTCCAGGGTCGACCCGTTTAATACCAGAATTAGTCTTCAAAACCGCTCATTATCGAGTAAACTCGGAATGATGTTGCCTTTAACGTTATCTTGTTGGAATCGAAAAATTGTTTGAAAAGCTGTGATAAGTACCATGATCAGAACAGTCAGGTTGATACTTCCCATCCTTTCCCATCAACATTTCCGTCCATCTTACAACTTCCCTCATTCACCAGCTACTTGGGATGCCATAGTCCAAATTGGAATGGGAGTCACGATCCTCGGCAGTAATAAATCTACTAAAAAAAAAAAGTCGCACTGGCAGCGGGCTGTGCAACTGTAGTTTGGTGTCATATAAAATAGTGGTGTTAAGAGGAACGGCTGAGCTGGCTGTTTCATACATAACTTAATTTTAGATTTTAGGCCAAAATACCCTTTGTACGTTTAGTAAATATCTAGTACGGATGAGAGGTATTCATTTATTTTTGTTTTAAATTATGAAGCACATGACAAGAAAAAAAAACTATTTTTATAATTTTAGACGAAACTTAGAAAATTATTTGCGGGTTTATTGTATTTAAAAATAATAATATTTTGATTGCTATGTAAACATGATTACGTAAATAAAAATATTTAAATAAAATGTACGGCAAATTTGTGTTCCAACGTGATTTGGTCGTTTTTAATTTAATTTAAAGTCCACCATAATGCTTATTTAATTTTTTTTTAAATTTTTTATTTCATTATATTTTCAAAGTAGACGGGGTTAAAATTTTTTGTAAATTACCGTTAGCCCCCAAATTAATTGCTTTAATGGCCTATATTTCATAATGTAAAACAAAAATAAATACATTTCTTCTCATCCGTACTAGATATTTAGAATAATTTTTGATAAAATATAAGATCATTAGGTTTACGCGAGTATTTTGGCCGCAAATCCAAAATTAAGTTTTCTATGAAACAGGCCGTTCCTCTTAATATGGCAACGCAATTCGAAATATGTATTTAATCGACTAAAAATTGAAACGCTTTTAACAGCACCTAATAACAGTAATTCGACACTAAAATCACACCAATATGTTGTCATGCACGAAAATAACGTTTTTACTTTGCTTTAATTCATTGAAGAATTTGTAAAACATATTTTTAATTAATTTAAATGACTTTATACACTGTTTTTTACATGATAATTATAGTATCTAGTACAATAATTTCATGTGCTTCATAATTTAAAACAAAAATAAATACATTTCTTCTCATCCGTACTAGATATTTAGAATAATTTTTGATAAAATATAAGATCATTAGGTTTACGCGAGTATTTTGGCCGCAAATCCAAAATTAAGTTTTCTATGAAACAGGCCGTTCCTCTTAATATGGCAACGCAATTCGAAATATGTATTTAATCGACTAAAAATTGAAACGCTTTTAACAGCACCTAATAACAGTAATTCGACACTAAAATCACACCAATATGTTGTCATGCACGAAAATAACGTTTTTACTTTGCTTTAATTCATTGAAGAATTTGTAAAACATATTTTTAATTAATTTAAATGACTTTATACACTGTTTTTTACATGATAATTATAGTATCTAGTACAATAATTTTGTTATTTTAATAATAATGACATCTGTTTAGCCTGCCGGAGGCGTTCCCAATCTGACATTAGATTGACCGTCGTCATTAGCAAACTCATCGATGTAATTATGGTGTACACCAGTATGCATTAACCTATGGCATTAGGAAATGCGCTTGGACATTTAACGTGTCAGTGAATTTAAGTTCTTAGCACTACAGGATTCATTATCTCAGTACAGACTCTGCGGCTCGTAAAAAGCATCCTGTCTAAACTCACAATCCTGGGGAATTAATTTTGTGAAAAGTTTGTTTAAAATAATGCATGTTCGAGTATAATGTAAATTCTTCTTTCATACACTAGACACAAACTCCGAAACTTTTGCTAACCACTTTAATCATCTGCCAAATTAACCTAAACTAACCATATCTTTACAGGAATATTCTGAGTGGTCCAAAGCATCAGGTTCCAACCGAGGCATTGCGGGTTCGATCATCTGTAAATTAGGTCCTTCCACATTGCACGATCAGGGAGGAATTGAACAATTGATAGTTGGTCTATCGTAACCTGGAAATATTTCTCTATCTTCGAAAAAAATTATTTATTACACCTACATAGATATTTATATAATAATGGAAACATTTTTATTAGGCTCTTCATTTATTTATTATGTTTCCCTAAATTCCCAGTTGTTACGATTAAACGACACGTAATAGACAAAAAAAACCACTTTAAGCACGTAATGATTTTAAATATTGATATGAATTGTTTGCGGGCGGGTGTACACACATAATATGAAATGGAATAAATTATTGTAGATATAAAGATCAATTTCTTCAAGAAAATTATAAAAATACAATATATTATTGTAAAACTAGCATATTTTTAGGATCTGAGCTTCAAACTTACAATAACAATTTATTCTCATATTCCGTATGTACCCCCACCAACAAATAATTCATCTTAATGTTTAAAAACGTTAATTGCTAAAACTGCCTTTTTTCAAGAAAATTTGAATTAGCGCCATCTGTGAGCGCGTATCACGTTTCGTTTAACCTTAAGAAACAAAACCACAATTTGTGTTTATATAGTGTCAAAAATGACAAATTGTGTCAAACAACAACAATATAACTGGTTTTTACGTGTATTAAATTTATTATTAGAAATAACTGCTTACAATAATTCAAATTCCTGACAAGGTCTCAACAGTGTATTGTACCCCGTTAATGTGGACTTTGTAGTAATATTTTGTAGAATAATGCCGTGAGCTTTCAACGTCCACATTACAGCTTACAGCTGTGTGGGAACCATTAGCAGAACCACACCGGAATGCTAAATTATAAATTTAATATTGCCAAGTTTACTGCACATTTCTGGTATCAGAATACGGGGGTATAAAGTATGTCTTGTCACAATAGTACAACTGGGTTAATCGACGGCAATAAGATGTTGAAATATCCTGCAACAATCTGCGATATAACAATGTGAGACAGATTAATATTTCCTTTGACGCTAATATTATTTCTTGTACCGCATGTAAAATAACGATAATTGGATAATTTATGTACTGGCGTTTTGGTGAAAGGGTGCTTTACAATTCACGTGTGCTAAATATATCACTTGACGTAAGTAGACTCCTTCTTATATTGTCTGAAACTAATAAGTAGGTAGTAGCAGTTAACAACCGGCTTCAGACTACCGAATGTTCCATAAGATGACTCCAATACATTTTAGCCACAAATTCACTACTTTAAAAAAAATCATTAATTGAAAATTTTTATGTTCCTATTAAGTACTGCAGATATTCTTATAGAATTTTTATAATCCTATTAAGTACTACAGATATTCTAATAGAATTTTTATATTACTATTAAGTACTGCAGATATTCTATAGATACTGTAGATTTTTTTTTTGGAAATCGCACACGAGTCCCAACTGTCCGGAGCCACTGGTAGTATCGCATCCCCAATTCGGGTCTGTTGTAGGTTGAAGGGAAGAGAAATGTTGTGAAATAGCTACTTGGCTATTCGGATCTGATCACCAAACACGGCCAAAGCCATTTCAAGCAACGATTCGATTCTGAATTGTGGTCTTTCACCAAGGCGATACTGAGAGTATCTACTACTCTATTACCATTGTAATGTATATTTCTAATAATATGCAATAAACGTACAATTTTCTTTTAAACGGTTTGCGCAAGCAAAATTCCGCTATGAAACGGACGATTTTAATTTTCTAAAACATTCTTTCTAAATTTTTTGCAATTGTCTAAAAATTGCTCCACGGTCGATGTTTTTGAATAACGATAAAAACGAGAGAATATTCCAACAGTTTGCAAATACAAACCATTACACGGTTTTTATTTTTTGCGATGGGTTTCATCTTTCTAAGGCATGGGATAATGAGTATACGTGTAAATGCTATCAATGAAATTAAACATGTTATGTAGGGAGTCGAAAATAAATAACAGAGATAAATTTAAGTGTGGCTACCTTAATACGTATATACAATTATGAAAAAAATAATCGGTAACCAAAGGTTATTTAGAATTATAAATGGGCAAAGAGCCGATTAATTTACGTTCAATAATTACTATGGCGATGACAAGCTTCCGAATTCTCGAGCTTTTACTGTCAGTTCTTGCGGCCAATTAGCGTGGGTTAAAAAACCTACCAAACCAATCGCCTATCTGCTGAACTACTGACGTGGCTAGTTACGAACTAACAAAGATATTACGTATTATGAAACACTAAATATAATCCTCCTAGTAACTATGCCTATGCCTACTCTGTTACCTATTAATAAAACATCAAACAACTAAAAGAATAAATAATGTGTTCCTCTGTTCCATCACGATGTTACTCCTTCATAATAATAATTTTTTAAGGATGTTAACATATAGCAGAAAAAAATGTCAAAAAGAAAAAAAAATTTCAGAATACAACAAATCCCTAATCATCTAAATAATTTGCATTGTTTCAAAGTTATAGGCGATAAGCCAGCCAAACTCGAGCACTGAACAAAAATAATCGTCTGACAAAAAGATTTAAAAAACGATATTTTATATTAAAATTTCTTACGATAAAGCCCATTTTTTTATTTAATTATTAATAATAATAATAATAAATGTTTATTCCGGTATGTGGGGAGGTTAGTGCAGTCCCACACATTCCATATAAGATAAACATGCAATAATCATAGAAAAAATATACAAAATATGCACAAAAGATTAAAAAAAATAATTATAAGACAGTAGTATGGTGATACATCACAACATAAAACAAAAATTAAAAAAAAATTTTAAAAAATTAACTAAATAAGTATATGAAAATAAATCCTTTAAGGTGCTGCGGCATTTATATTATGAGGGGGCAATATATTTCTCCAGTATGCGTCGATGCTGGAGGCTGGACTGGGGTGGGCTTCCATGATGAGGATATTCCTGGAGCTGTTTATTCTTTCTCTCATTCCAGCCACCCTGGATCTTATAAGGGCTGCAAAACTGATATTTATATTTCAAAATTAGAGAATTTTGAGATATAAATACGATACCCGTTAAAAATATTAGTAATTAACAAATTTCAAAATAAGAACGTCTATCTGATAGATGCAATGAATGTATTTACATCGTTTTTCGTTTTACGAATATTCATGTTATTTTTATAAAAAGTACATTTTCTATGACACCTCACAAGAGTGCCCCTGTATGTACAGAGCACATACGAGTACATGGGAACTATATCGCTACTCGGTTGGGCAAAGTTTTGTGGTGGATTAAGAAGGGGGCTGTATGAAGGGATTTGTTAATGCGGGCCTTGAAGAGGCTCGGATTAAATGTAGAAGTAAAGACAGGTGCAGGTAGCTCGTTCCACACACAAGCCGATTTACACAACATCAACTCTGAACGGATTTCCGCTCGTGTCCGTCGAGTTTCACGCACGTGCAACACATATTTTGCAAATATAAACAAAAGCTGAGGCTAACCATTAAGCGCCCTATGTCGTGCCACATTTTAACAACAACAAAAAGTTACGCTATGTTCTCGTATTTACATTATATTTGTTGGTTCAAAATTTTTTGAAATGTTTAATACGAAAAGGCGTGTTGATACTCTGGCGACTATGTTCAAAACTGAATATTAAAAAAAATAAATTATTATTATTATTGTGATTGAAAAACAAATCACCGGTTAAATTCATTTGTACGTTGACCGTAATATGCTTAACAAATATTCTATATCATTTCATATTCAAGACATTCTCAAGGTGCACTTGGAGTACTAATAATCTGGTTGGGCAAAAACAAGTATTTAGTTTGCAAATAAACAACAGATCGCGTACTGACTGTGTGATAAGATTGCCAATAATTGCCTGGCGGTGCGTTCATTGAAAATACATTACTGGAAAACATTTGACGACCTTTGTGGAAGGCTTGTAAGAGCTTTGGCCCCTGTTTGAGAGTCCTTGTGTTCACACCCAATTTAATAAAGTATAGAAAGATTGTTTATTTCATCAAAAATATAATTTTTTAAAACACCGTTTTTTCACTTCGTTGGAGAGTGATGGTTGCTCTCAGTCTTGCCCCGAAGAATGTTCATTATTTAGACATTTAAAAATAATGTCTCTTTTCTTTACTTTCATTAAAATTACAAAAGAAGTTTTTTTTTTTAAACTGTGACAAAAAAAATTATTTCGCATTACGTTCAGCGAAGTAATTTGATTGAAATATTTATTTAAAAAATACAATTTTTTTCACAATTTGTGCAAAATAATATCTACTGGGGGGTTATATACAAATCTACAAAATAAACGTCACTTTGGAGGTTGCTGACGAAAGCAATACAACAAGTAATTAACAGATAAATTTTTTACGGGTAATTAGGAAAATGTCAACGGTTACCAATGATGAAAATTCTGAAACTAGAATTTTTTAAATTTTACGAAATACGTACCAAAATGTCTGAAAATATGTGCAGTTTGAAAACCAGTGAATCAAGCATTTTAAATAAAATTCCAGTATATTTCATATAGAACTTAAAGTATTACAGTCTAAGAACTGTTTCATTGGAAACCTTATACATTTTCCTATCTACCCATCTAGAATTTATAGATAAATCAATCGTAGTAATTATTGCGTTAACAAACCGCAAAGTGTATATTTTTGAGTACCCCCTTTCATTTTGTTTCGTTCCACCTCGCAACAATCCCTAATTAAGTGCCAACTTCACACAACCTTGCCAGTGGACAAAAATAATATTCTATAATTTTTATCCAGAGCCTGACTATGATGGATTCTATTTTTATTGGAAAATAAAAGAGCAGTCAACACAGCAATGATCTGCACCAATTTTTCTACCACCAATCTTTCCCTGTGTTACCAGTCACTAGTTATGTAGGCGACCTTATACCTATATATGGTGTCCCTTATTGTTTGATAAAGATTCTGCAATTTTCATTCCGAAGAATTTCATAATCTTTAGCCGTTCAACAAAGAACCTTAACAATATTCAGCGTAAAGATCATTCTCCGATTAAAAAATTGCATGAAACAATTATTCAAGTTTTTATCACTTTGCTTACGCCGACTCTCAATACTAATTACCCCTTCGTACGTTCGCTTTTTTGCAGCGTGCAGCGATGCATATTAGAATATGCAAGCACTCAGCATTGGGTGCATGTTGTTTTTGCAAACCAACTACATTGTCGGCCCTATCTTGCACCTCTGACCATTGGTATTATAATTGCACACAAGCGATTGATTGTTCTCCTGCGTGACAGTCAAGTTAATATAGCAGAATTATTTGCAATCAACACACAAAGTAATCGATATAATCTATGCGCACTGTGCCGAATAAATATTTGCAGGATACTTATCCTTTGTGATCTGTGGCAATAGTTAACTCGACCCGATTATGCGTGCAGATTCATAAGGAAGGTTGCGTGCATTGTGAAAATATGATCTTTCAAGCGGTGAGTAGCACCATAAGATTTAAACAGCTATTTGTATCTGAAATGTGTAAACCAACGTAACTATTTTCTATCATTGAAGATAATATTAACAATATATTAACAACTCTCGAAATGAAACATGAAAACCGAAAAGACACAGAAAAGAAAAAGATACGTTAGCCAGCTGAAACTCGAACCCAGGACTTCATCATCTATCCCATGTTATATTTTCTTTTCTGTGTCTTTTCGGTTTTAATGTTTCATTTTGAGAGTTGTTAATAATATCTTCAATGATTAAATATATATTACAAAGAGGTATATAAGCTTTAATAAGTTATTCCAAAATTGAATTACTATTTTCAGCTCACCACGATATTTTCACAATGAGTAATAGAGCTCAGAGTATGGTAACTGTCCACAAAATTTAAAAAATGCTGTCTTGTTTGTTTCACATTTTCAATTAGAAAAATTATTCCGGTAAATAATGTTAAAGTCTACTTAGATATTTAAAAAAAATGCTTTTCTGTTTCAGAACGGTGCGAAAATAATCTTATATTTTTTCAAAAATCCAAATCACCAAGGAAGCTGGGTAGTAAAACCTTAGAGTAACAATATATATTATTACTCTATATAATTACTCTATATACTCTAAGAGTAAAACTTAATTTTATAGTCGTATACACGAGAAAGCGTATTTTCGAATTCTTTAATTAATATGTAAGATTAAGATTCTTTAAGAAATGAAAATATCGCATTTCATTATTTGTTCAATGCCATAAACTGAAGTGTTGCTTTTTTATACAAGTAAATAATTAACAAAAAAATCGTTAAATTTGGGACCTGTTACTTGAAGGATTGGCAGGTAATTTTTCTTTTTATTTAGAACATGTCGTATAGATAAGGACTTTATTCCAAAACGACCATTACGAATTCTCAAACGTTAAATGAATAGCCGAAATTACGCGATGAAAACATTCGAGTTTATGTTTTTTTCGTAATCATTAATAGTGTTTGAAGGGGGTTGGAACTTATACCTATATATTTTTTTCTATGTATGTATTATATTATGTGTTCTATATTATAATACCTTAAATAGTAGCTACTAACTACGTAGTTATTAACTATACGATACAAATTATGTGCAAAGTAGGTACGTAGAAATGCAAATCATGATTCCATCAATTCATGAATAGAAGGAGAGTTAAGCGTGATTGCGACTTGTAAATTACTAACAAAGGATGATATTCATCTTTTGAATCCAATAACATTCACGATTTGTTCACAGGCAAAGATTCACGGTATTAAATGCCATTATAGCTTAGGAGACTACTTGCAAACCGTCAAAGCCTTTGAAACTCATTACTTGCAAATTATTAGCAATGCACTTTGCGTGGAGTACGATATCAAATCTCATGAGAGATTATTAGATAATGCAATTTTTACTGCACTTTTCAAAGAGGTGTAAATGCAAATCACTCGATGGTAATTATGCAGTTATCTCGATAAATGAGATTTAATTTATTTAAATAACCAAAATAACTTGCCTGCCGACGCTCTCATTGCCGATATGAACGTATTAATGTCAAATGATATTACCGGCACGTCGGATGAGATCCTGCGTTAAAAAATATGTATCTACCATTTTAAACCAAAATGCCACGTGGCATTAGTTTTTTTATTGTCATGTAATAAATTAAGAAAAAATTACGATAACGATGGTATTCTTATGTTTATGGATGCATTTTTAAGAACGGTAAAAAAATGTTCTATTTTTGATTTTCCGTCAAAACGACATGTTCGTTTTTGTTCGTGAATATGGCGTTGTTGACGTCTCGCCCACCAACGTCAGTAACAGCCGTCTTACCGTTAGCCGTTTTAGCCAGTTCGAACCGTTTCAGAATGTACGGTTTTAGATTGTTTTAAAAATCAGTAATTATGAATGAAAATATTAATATTACGCATTTTCATTGCGATGATCAGCATCGGGAATATAAACTTGAAATCTTCCACACATTTTTAATGGTAACTATAGTTTATGAAAATACTCTATTATTTAAAAAAAAAACTACCATGGATAACATCGCAACTTCCCAAAAACTCTGACACGCGGCTAGACGACGATGTAAGGTAGGTATAGCTATACTATGTAAAAAGTGTATTACATGTAGGTATAGCTATACTACGTAAAAAGTGTACCTCGTACCCACTGAAAAGAAAATACATACTTAGGAGTGTAATGCATACCGATTTGAAAGAAAACTGATCATCATTTTACATTTACGAGACTTATCGATTCCTAGGACACAAACAGGCCAATAAAATTGATTTCTTCTTCAAGAAAAACCATGTTTTTTAAAATATCTTATCAATTTCATTCAAAGACATATTTAACCTCACTTCGAGCATGCAGACACACTTCTATCGGTTTATCTCTTCTGTGCTTGTATTACACCAAATAAATAAATTTGTACAAAAAAAAACCGAGAAAAAAAAAGACAACTTTTCGTGATGTAAACATCAGTTAATGTTTACTTATCTACTTAATTTATTGTAAGAGACAGCTTTTTTTAACAAAGATAGGTGGAAAAACAAGCTTAAGCCAAAAAAGTTTCTTATGCTATAGTTGGTTAGAGACAATAATTTTATTTTACATTAAACTAAGGAATTGGAGTAGAAAGGGATGATAGGATGGGGATAGGAGTTGCTCTCAATATATACTACAATGCTTGTGCATTAATTTGTGATCGTATTACCATCACTTCGGTTCGATATTTCTGAAGGTTATTATTGTTAAGGGTGTCCATATTACTATGCAGATATATGGTACTGAGAATTGGGAATTTTTTTCCTATGTTGTAACATGTCTGAGAGTATAGCAGCCATTTCCAAAATTTAAACCATCCGAATTTGCATCATGTGACCTTTTGAGCAAGTATGTTGTTAGATCCCGCAGAGGTGCAGATAGAGTAATAAAACTTGATGATAATGTGAGAATGCAACTAGTGGTTTGCAATGTTGGAAGTAATTTGTGCTTTAACCCAAGAGACTTTTATGGACAGTAAAGCCTAGTGCTAAACTTAGACGAGCTTGTAACTAACTTTAGAGTTTGAGTGCTTTGGCTAACCACAATCTATCGTCTAGCGCATAGTGGTGGTCTCAGCAAATTATGTGTTCAGTTTAGTTTCACAGGAGTTGTTATTGTACGCGAAATAAACATTTCTAAGCGTTTTTCTAAGTGCTATTATTAACCGAGAAGCTTAAAATCGAATGCACATGCGGGAGGTATTGTCATGACGTTGGGATTTGAATTTAACCTAAGGATTATTTACAGAATTGTAGATACTCTCAGTATCGCTCTGGTGAAATACCACAATTCAATCGCTGCTTGCAGTAATTTTAGCCGTGTTTTATGAACAGATCTGCAAATTCAGGTACTTCCTAACATTTTTATTCCTCTTTCCCATGTCCTTCCCTTCCCCACTCCCTTCAGCTTCACAACATACCCCAATTGGAGACGCCATAGTCCCACTGGCTCGGGACAGTTAGAAATAGTTGGCACTATTCTGCGATATTCACTAAAGAAAATATATAATAGTAACGTCAGCATCCCACAATGACCTCCACCGACTCTCCTCCACCATACGAAGAACAACTTCAGAAAATTAGGAGCAGTTTCTTAATTTAAACGACATTATCACTGATATTGAAATAACAATCAACAAATCATACATTTATTAGAAAAGGTTTACTGTCATTACCGGGGAAATGAATTCGAGACTTTTCGCTATTCTAATCATTGAGCTACTACTTTAATGGATTTAGAACAAAAAGTGTATTGCTTAATTACGCGTTTTATTTACATAATTCTATTTACTTCAGCGGGCAATTTAATTCCGCTTTGTTACGGAGTATTCCGTTTATTGTGTTCAATGTTTTTTGTATTATTTTTTATTAATTATATTAATAATTACTAAATTTATTAACAGTTTCCTTTCTTTCAAATAAAGACCTAACCGAACCCTAAAGAATTATTTCAAATTAACTTCTACGCAAACACTTTTCGAATATTTCTAAATGTTTGTGTGAAATCTGACAATGAATCTTTACTTCACAATTCAATCACAGTGTGTTATTTTCTAAATATTTTGTTTTGTTTTCCTTGTGCAAACTCATTCATAAACCAACAAGCGAGCATTGAATTCAGTTTTCATTTTTGTATTGAAAAAGTATTGTGCGCGTGTTCATTAGTAGGAACCTATTTCTAATACCTACGTTATGTAAACTCGGGTACCTCAAATACCTTGTTTGTTATTAGCAAATTCCTGAACAATACACAATTCCGCAGTACTGAAAACACTTCAGTAAGATATTTCACGGTTGTTAAAATAAACAACGCAAGTTTATATGCAAGAAAATGCATCGGCTGGAAATCGAATTGTTTATTTAACTCATAGAATTTTCTTTTAAATGTTTATTTTAGTACCTAGGTACCAGGTAATGCATTTCTTAATTCTTAATATCTACCGCTACAATACATCCAGAATAAATGAATTTCTACAAAAAAATCCTTTATTTGATCCATAGTTTTAAACAAAATAGAAAATAGTATCTTCTTTTTAAACATACATAATATTTCTAAAGATACGGGAACCCATTTTTTTCTCATATTCCCCGATTTTCGCGCTGCAGGATAATACATATCATTTAGTTGTTCTTTTATCGTTTTCGTTAAGATTTCCGACATCTCCTCCGATATCTATTCAACCTTAGTGTCAGTAAATGTATTTATTATGACATTTTTTGTTTACCCAATTTGTTGAATGTGGATTATTACTAATCAAGATGACTGATAGATGGCGATGACAGTACAAATTAATAAAAGTATGAGTTTAGATAGTGAGATGGCGTGGTTAGCACAATTTTTAAAAACTGCGTTTTAAATTTTGAATAAATTGTTCATCACCTATATTTGGCTCACTTGACATTAAATTAAATAATTTGAATTAAGATCACTTGTTATTAATTTATCCACTATTGGTACGTCTTGTGTCAGAAGAAGTGGAGAGGACGTCGCTGATAATTATAAAAAAAACTACAGAAAATGAACACTTGTAATTCCATATAAGAGAAATAACTCCTGGCTGCCAAATTTTCTTCCTAGTACAATCACGAACTTTTTACACACAGAGAATACTTTTTTGTATTTTTTGTGGAAGCTAAACAGAAAAAAAAACAGCTGAGATTATTGCTGTTTTTTTTTTGTTCATTTGCTTACCGGTCCACTATTACAAAATTGAATACCTACTTACTCTAGAACAAAGTTTTGCTGCCACCAAAATCAAAAATCAACAAAATAAAATAAAATACATCATTACACCATAGAGGAAAATTTTGTTTTTGACAACCGTAAATGTCACCGAACCCCTATTTATAAATGATCATGGTTTATTCCATGTACACACTTATCCTAATAATAGCAGCCGAATCTCTTATATTGTTATCATAGTTCTTGCCTACTTATTGTAGAGAATATATATATTTATATATATATTTTTTTTAAGAATCATTAACTTTCCCATATTACACGAATAGCCTAGCAATATTTGAAAATCTCCTCCTATCATCACAGTAAGCGGAAAATGTTGCTTGATGCATGGTGGAGGACTTAGCCAGCCGAGGAATTGAACTTACTATGCCTGGGTGGGATCCAAACGCGATGCCAACTCAGCCACTGACCGGACAAAACAAAATCACTTATTTTACGTCTCATCAGTTTGCCTCGGAGAAACTGTGAAGTCTTTGGCTCGTGCTCAACTTTTCTAAATAACAATGGGTAGAATTAAATCATGTTCATTACAATATTATTATAAATATTAATAGTATTAAGCAACCAAAATGGATAACGATAAGATTATCAAATAATAATGTCTATCGAAATTGTTAATATTTTGCGGTGACCTCCGACACTTGCATAATTTACTTCGCGTTTTGAGCCAACGCCTATAAATTATGTTATTTGTTTTACAAGCATGGTATCAATAAATGAAACATTATGTTCAACAATCTCTTTAATGTGATTTTATCGCGTGGACATGGTGAACAACAATGATTGTGGGGCAATTAAATGGACTTTAATATGCTTAGCTCTAAAAAATATGATATATAATACTACGCTGTTATTATTTACGTCTATGATTTGGAACTTATTTAGACTTCGACACCTGCTTATTGGACACCTTTATTGGAAACTCGAAACAGAAAATCAAAATTGCATACCTAAGCGAATTATAAGCTTGGCATAGAAATGTGTTGAAAGCATATAAATCAGGTACAAATACAAATTAAACAAAGTATCTATATATACACCTTAAAACTGCAAAGTACCTTGCCTTAAAGTGTATTGATGTAGTAGGTATAAACGAAGTATTTAAGTTTAAACAAAGTATAAGCAAAGTACAAACAAAGTAAAAAAAATTATAAACATTAACAAAGTATGAAATAGTACACACAGAGCATAAATTATAAAGCGTACACAAAGTATCAGCAAAGTATTAACTTTGGATAAACATTAACAAATTATAAAATAATGCAAACGAAATACAGTGGTGCCTCGCATAACGAACGCCTCGCACAGCGAACGCTGCACACAACGAACTTCCTTTTCGTTCATTTCACGATTCATACAACGAACTTCGCTTCACACAACGAACTTCCTTTTCGTTCATTTCACGATTCATACAACGAACTTCGCTTCACACAACGAACTTCGCTTCACACAACGAAGTCGCCCACTTCACACGATCACTGCCGATTTATTGCATCCTTCCGCGCAGGCAGTCGTTAGTCACTGAGCAGTACGCTTAACTTACGACCTGTACTCCGATACTCTTGTCCGTTATTTCCGGCAGATGTTGAAGAAAAGAGAGAAACAAACGACTTTGGACAGGTTTTTCACTGCACCATCGGCCAAAAAGCGGAAAATGGATGAAGATGTGCAAGATTCGATTATTTCTTAAAATTAAAAAATGTGTGTTTTTTTCATTATGTTTTTAGATGTATCTAAATAAAAATAATAACAAAAAATTTATCTTTTTTTTATGTCATCTTACCATATTTTATGCTACAGAACGAATTATTTTTTTTAACATGTATTGTTATGGGAAAACGCGTTTCACATAACGAACTATTCGCATAACGAACTTGCTCCTGGAACGAATTAAGTTCGTTGTGTGAGGCACCACTGTATAAGTATTGAATATGCAAAGTATAAACGAAGTATTTATAAAGCGTACACAAAGTATAAGCAAAGTATTAATAATGTATAAGCATTAACAAAGTATAAAATAATGCAAACGAAATATAAGAATTGAATATGCAAAGTATAAACGAAGTATTTATAAAGCATACACAAAGTATAAGCAAAGAATTAACATTGTATAAACATTAACAAAGTATAAAATAATGAAAATAATATATAAACATTGAATATGCAAAGTATAAACGAGTATGTAAAAAGAATTAACAAAGTTATTAATTAAAATACGCTTTTCCGAGCAGTTTAAAATGATAAAGCTCTAAGCCATTTATTTATAAACTGCTTCGTATAAATCTTTATATGAAGAGTCAGGTGCGCTGATGATCTTTCCAGCGTTGCGGAGGTTGTAATATACATAATGTATAACATATTTTACATTATTCTGAGATAATAATGTAAATTTCAATTATTATACGCGTCCGTAGCCAGCTAGACTGTAAATTGCCTACTTGAAAATACCCACCTCAATCGTGAACACATTTCAGTGAATTTATCGGTGTTTATGAGAGATTAAGAAATCATATTTGTGCAATAATGTATACTGAACAAATATGGTGCCAGATTCGTGCGACAGCGCAGCGCCAACATCAGTCATAGAAACAATAACGAGACAATAACGCCCGCGAAACTGGTTGCCTAAGCCTTAAGGCTGTACCTATGAAAAAATGCATCAATCAGATATGCAGCGTGTCTCGCAATGTCACGCCTGCGTTATTACTTATTATTGCGTTATTATTATAAATCATTGTATCCCCCTGCAGTATTGGAGTTCTCATATTCGATCTCCGTCGATTGCAATAAGTCATGTTTGCTTTTCACGCCCGGAGCATACTGTAGATCGTATCCAACGCAGGAAGTTTGTCGTTTAATACCTGCCTGTTTGTCTGGACCTTACTTGACGTGATTTTTTCACTTTTGCACAAAATAAATAACAAAACGACGATAACAAAGGTACCGCAGTGTGTGCTTTTAAATAAAGCCTTTTGTTTCTCCTTGGGAGAAAAGGTGCATGCAATAATACCTCTTTTTTAAGTGAATGCCTTACATAAATCTCAAAAAGTCGAGCCCAGTGGGACTGGCAATAGGGGACTGTAGTGAATTGGAAAAATTTAGAGGAAGAGGGTGGGAAAGTAAAGATGGAGATGAAGATTAAGATTTTTGATCTAGTACCTATTAAACCTAGCCATGCACTGTTTAGCAATAATCACACCTATTTCCAGGATAATTTTTTTTTAAATGGAATTATTATAATCGACGACATTTGAAAAATCCATATGGTTATATAAAATCCAAGGTGAATTGCGCAAAAACATTAAAGTAGTTAAATTAGTGTTTTATTTACTTATCTATAATCATTACTGAAGCCCTTTTCTTTGTTTGCAGGACGACAGGATTACGATATGATATTAGAGAGAATCAACAAAACGTGTAAAAATTCGAATCATCATTAATGCAGGTAAGTAAACAGTATTATAATCAAGCATATAATTTTTTTCAAAAGATTTGTATCCTCTTTGTGGCGTCATTATTAATAATTAATTTTAAAAAATCCTTTGTATTCACCACTTTATTAATATCCACAGATATCAACATGTTTCGAAAGCGATGCTTTCTTCATCAGGAATATATAGAATACTAAAAAACAATAATTTCAAGTAAACACATAAATGTTTATCATTTGTCTGTACTTGACATTATAATTTTTTACTTTTTAATTTAGCTAATTACTAGCCTATTTTCAAACACAAAATGTTTATAACTGATCTGTTTCCAAACGCACGTTGTCCACCGTTTGTATCCCGTGAACATCGCCATAATATACTAGCATTTGGATGGGTACCTAATCCAATTTGGCACTATGATAATGTGTGTTAAATAGATACATGCAGAGTGAATACATTATGTACACCACATACTTGCATTCTTAATTAACCTCAATACCGTTATTGGAATCAACTAAATACGCGACTCTCTGTCAAGAAACGCGATCAGCTAAACTTCGAAAACCTAAGGTAGCAATCATGAATTAACTACTGTGCTACATTATTTTAATGATTGAACTGAATTGATGATTATAAAAATGAAATCGTGATTATTCCAGTAAGTGCATATCTCTCCTGCAATTCGCAATTCACCGAAGAAGTAGAGAGGATGCCAGCGCACACAAGGCCACTATTAAATGTGTCTTACCTAACTTCGTTCTGAGGTCCTGTCACACCCACGCACCTGGAAACGTACGTTCACAATCATTAATTATGATTATATTTCTGAAGTATTTGACTTTCAAAATCTCATTATGTAAAGTAAATTATTAGCACGAGTCGCTGAGGCATTCTTCATTGCCGTGTTTACGACATCGCTTAAATGTTTAATGAAAATGCATTCTCTTAGGTCGGTGTTCAGATTCCAACGCAACGGATTGCGCGGTCTAGATGTAAAGATCCATCATCTAATCTTCTTCCTATTCATAGTGGGTATAATAAGAATGCATTCCCTGTCATGTATTATCTAAGGATAGTTTTATCAATAAAGCATCGATGAACGTCAGTCTGGACTTTACTTTTAACCCAGGATCTTATTTTTTTAGTTTTTTCCACATTACTGAGGATTGCGATTTAAATTAATTCAAATGAAACACTCAAGCTTTCTTTTAACCACATTTATTTTACACGCCTACCGGTTTCGGAACAACCGTTCCATTGTCAAATGTGGTTAAAACAATGTTTGAGTGTTTCATTTGATTATAATGGATAACCACAAAGTGATAGCTTCATACGATAGTATAAATTAATTCAAACCAAGTAAGGGATTTTTTAACGGTTTTTTTGGCATTTTGTGAATTATTGAGCGGTTTATTGAATAAAAAATAAAAACAGTCGTGGAATTTTGCACAAACATTCGAATTACAATTTTAAAACGAAGTAAGAAACATTAACAATTTTAAAAGCTAGCTAGTAATGACCTTACTTTGTTTTAATTTAATTTATGCGGGTGATGCTTAGTTTTAATATTGTAATACCCTAAAAACTTGTTTTTACCTGCAATTTTAAAATATCTAATGGTCTGTAATAATTCTCTAACGAAGAAATTGCTCTTACTATGATTTAAAGTTCAATCAACAAAATAAGTTATTAAGGGCTGCTAGAACAGGGAAATATTACGTAATTCGTTATAATGAATATTAATCCTAAACTTTTAGAAAAGTCAATGGAAAGATAGAGACACTATCCGAGACACAAAAGTTACAAATAAATTCGGTAGAATCTTGGAGTCATGAAAAAAGGTAGAAGCCAAACATATATGGGAACTAATTGAAGATGACATTAACAATTCTTAGAAATCGGTGTATCACACCGTTAAAAATGACGGGACAGATTTGGGTATCTGTAGCTCAATGGATTAGAGCGCAAGGTCCCGGAGAGACCATTAGGTCCTGGGTTCGAGTCCCATTTGGTGGCGATATATTTTTCTTTTCTGTGTCTTTTCGGTTTCATGTTTCATTTTGAGAGTTGTTAATATTATCTTCAGTGATTAAAAAATATAAATATTTTGTTGAAAACGCGAGAGGCTAAGAAAAAAGCCGTATTTTTGTTTTCTGAACAATTTGCCTTTTGTCCCTAACTTGGTTTTAATTTTACGCAGCCGCAATTGCCCTGATGATGTTCCTCTATCCCTCACAATCCTAATACAATATAAACGAAGATCTATATTGAACGCTTGTGAGAGACTTGGTTATGGTAGTCCACCCATTGATATACGAGTCTTTTGTTTTGTCGGTTTCATGTTTCATTTAGGTTATGTTAATTTTATCTTCTTCAATGATTAAATGTTTTTTCTGTATCTGTTTGTACAAAATCAGATCGAAATTACAAAGTGACATTTGTACAGCACCCTCAAGTACAATACCATAGATCAGTGAGTCCAACTTATCAGAAACTTCCTGTACTAATCCAATATCTTCCGTTTTGAAAATCTCGAAAACATCTGAAAATACATTGTTTTACTTTCCTAACACTTCTAAGAATGATTACTTGGCTAGAAGCCAAGATGTTACATTTTTATAATATTATTTTACTAGTTATCGTGTACCCGGCGTTGTTCGGGGTTTTGAATTTTTTGAAGAAAACTGGGTGTAATATTTAATTGTAAGGTTTAAGTAAAATTCTCTTGATAAGTTGTACTTTGAATGTGGGAATTATATATTGTTTTTTTTTTTATGTTACACCTCACAAGAGCACCCCTTTCTTTACGCTATAAATAAAGGGGAACTATATCACCATTAAGTTGGGCAGTGTTGTGAGGCGGGTAAAGGTAGGGGCTGTAGGAAGGGATTTATTAATACGGGTCTTGAAGAGGAAAAGCAGATGCTTGTAGCTCGTTCCACATGCGAGCCACCTTAGATGAAAATAAGTGGGGAAATCGACCCGTTCGCATGAAGCCGAAATCGAATGTGAACGGGTGTTCCGCTCGTGCCCGTAGAGATTCGCGAACGTACACCGGAGTACTGGTGATCAATCCCGCTTCGAGCAGGCTTCATTGAAATACTTGTAGAAAGTATGTATTATTAGTGTAAAACAACATTCCCGAGATTTCTCCCTTCCACTTCGAGGAATTTCAGTCGTTGCATCGCATCGTCGGTTCATTTTTCCAAACGATGGAATATCTGGCATAATCCAATGTACACTAATGATGTGTTTTTTTTTATTCGACTTCAACTCCCTTTAGCCTCCCTATACTGACTTTGAACTTAAATGGTGCAGAACTCTATAATGTATACAACATACATGAAACATACGATTACATACGTACACCCAAATTATATACATATAATATTATGTGTAGAACTTTAATTTATTTATTTATCTTAATATAGTTCCACTTCATGTGGTCTAATATAAACTTAGATATATATTTTTACATTTTGCTTATTTCTAAAAATTATTACATACATAATTTGTACATCTTACTTGGGATTTGGGATTTGTTTTTTTTAGTCTAATATCTGGTTTTTGTCTTGTATGGTGTGTATGGAAGTCTTTATTGTAATGTAGTTTGTCTCCAAAGTAAGGTGGTAGAAATTTTTAAGAAAAATTGTAAATAAAAATTAAAACGTTGTACAAAATTCTTCGTTTAACACTCATTGTATCTAATACCTTGAGCACTTTCTGTATTGATATTTATTACAGTTTAAAATTTGTCTCATTGCTCTATTCTGGATTATTATATCAGTAGCTGATGTGTACCCGGCCTTGCTAGGGATTTTTTTTTTTTTAATAAAGTAATGAAGTTGTGAATTCTTGCTTGTCGTTTGGGTGCCATAATCGATTTTACAGCGAAAGTAATGCCTTGTGACGACTATTACCATCTCTAACCAAAGAAAAAACGAAACATTCATTTGAAGATTTCGTTTCATCCAAACATTTATTTTTTTCAAAATATATCTAAATGATTCTTAGATGGGTACCCACTTGAAATTTTTATTTTGGAAATATTCTACCCAAACAAACCTTCGTCTTTTGAATATGTAATCTGTGGCTAACCAGAGTTGTATATTTATGGGCTAACCGAAATACAACCTGGGGGGTTCAATGATTTTCATACTAATTTTAAAACGTTTTAGCATCAGTTTTACATATTGGAATTCATTCAAAATACTCTATAAACCGAAATCGATTCAGTAATTTTTGAGAAAATCGAGGACAGACAAAGATTAATTTTTATGTATGTATAGATATTACACAGGAGGAAACGAGTGATATGATTAATTATAGAGTGCATTCAAAAGATAGTTGCATAGGTGTTGTAACACCTGTTGTGTGGTGTATCCTTGTTTTGTCTTCATTATTAATCAATCAACTTCACATAAATCCATCAGCCCGAATGATATGCCATGTTTTAGATAATGGGTACAGCGGAGCAGGTTGCCCAACCCAGCACCAGGACTGCAGAGACGCTTAAAGATGACATGTGTGGTCACATACCCACCAAGTCGTGGATTTGCAATATTACCTTAATGCAATCGTTGCTGCATTAGACCTAATGCAAGAAATAAAGACTGTGAATTATCGAAATTGCACATCATCGTGTGTACGACTGCTGCGAGTGGTTAGTATTCCTGGGTAATAAAGTATTTATTGCAGGTTATAGTGGAGTTCTTTAGGCGTAAAGGGTGTTGCACGTACCCGGTGATTAATTATTGCAGAAGAACATTACTTTGGTGCTTAAATTTCAAAAACACATAAACAGAAACTACGAGGCATTCTCCTAAGGCCTTGTCATCTATTAAAATGCACTTATACTAAATTTTAATTTACTAGCGAAGATTTTGTAGATGATTATTATTATTTTTACTAAGTTTCTCGCAATAATATGATTTTTTTATTATTTTTTTTTTATTTACTATATTAATGTGAAATTCCACCAAGAATTGACAGTTTCCAAATGAGAAATTATTATCATTGTTGGCTATCGAAATAAAAAATCTTAAATACCTAGGGAATATATTTTCGTTGAAGTAAATCCATCTCAGCGTAATCTCTTTCGTCATGAAATTTCCACTGTTTTTTTTCTGGAATTTTCATTATATTATTGCAAACATTTTCAACTCGTAACATCGTCTCCATCATAGTTATATTAAATGATTTGTAAAATATATGTCAAAATGCCATATTGTACCGGTTCGTAACCGAATGTTTCAGATTGTCAAAGCGTTGGGATCCCATCCAGGCATCGCGAATGTAATCCTTTACCAGCTGAAGTCCTCCATCAATTCAAAGAAAAGTGTATGTAGAGAGAGGTGTATGACTCGAGTGAAGCCGGGTATTAACCACTACTAGTAGGCTATCATATATTATGAAGGTATTTGTTTCAGTGTAGGATGGTTAATTAAACATCTATCACACGTCAACGTGTAATGCTAGTAATTAACAAATAGCTCTTTATTCAAAGTCATGTCATCATCCTTAATTAAAATTTTCGTAACTTGTGTTGAGGAATAACAAACATCAACATTCCTCTATTAAATAAAAGGAACTGAGTTGAACTCCCAAGAATGCATCATTTTCCATCAGTGGGTTGAGATGTCTATAACCGAACTCCATTCTATATATGGATACCCAACTATAAGTATGTAGAATAATATACTCACCTACCTTACCTACTTAGGTGTGTAGTAAATACCTACATTGGTTTCTACATACAGTATATACATAATATGACGACTTTTCCATCCAAAAAAGGTGTAAGTGACAAATCGATAGTTTTCAAGAGAACGAAAACAGTGCTAAAATAATAATTCCATAAACATAATGAAAAAAATTGTATTTTATAAAAAAAATACGTTTTAAGCGACATCTAAGAATTTAGAATCACATTACCATATAATAATAATATCTTTATTGTAATTAAATTTAACTATAACTAAAAGACATTCATAATATAATAATGTAAGTGTACAGTGGTTTATAAAGTAAAATAGATAATAATATAAAACAGTTATAGTTGAAGTTTCACATAACCCGCCTCACTAGGCTAGCCTGTGTTGAGGCAGTAATTTTGCGAATTATTTTATAGTTTTAAAATACCTATGAATATATACTTATATCATGATATGCTTAGTAAATCGTTGAATCAATAATTTCGAATTTGGATGAGTGCACCGGTAAATGACCTATCATTACTTTTAATCCTATTTTTTACATTGTGTTTGATATGTCACATAGTTGTCAATTTCATCCGTGAAGGCATCCCGGGCAGTAACTATGACGTTGGGAACGCTTGAATTTTCTGGTAGTTGAATAATTTTTAAAGCTGAATTTATCATTGCTACATATAGTAATTTCAATAAAACTAACATATTTAATCATTGTAGAAAATAATATTAACATAACCTAAATGAAACATGAAAACGGAAAAAATGATAGAAAATAAAAAGATTTCAGTCGCTTCGGACCTCTGACTATCCGAGGCAACCGCTTAACCAACTTAGCTAATGAGACCAGTTCAATTTACATCATCTTCATCGATATCATATCTCAAATTCAAGATTTGTTAATATTATTCTCCATTTTTTAAATATTTTTTTCATAAATTGAACTGGTCTCATTAGCGGTTGCCCCGAATAAGCAGAGATCCTGGGTTCGAGTCCCAGATGCGACTGAAATCTTTTGTTGTTTCATTTAGGTTATGTTAATATTATTTTCTACATTTATTAAATATTAAAATGAGGTTTGTAAATCTCAATAAAAATAATTAATAATTAAAAACTGAAACTAACATGTATTTAGAATCGATGTTTGTTAATCTATTGAAATGCATGTATATTAGATCATCATATTACTTCATTTATGAAAAAGACTCTAGTTCTAAGTTACACAATTTTTTTAACCGTTAAATTCAAAATATCATAATTTGTTGGATAAGCCTTTTTGGTTGAGAAACATTCGATATTATAGTTTTGGTTCATATAGTGTACTCATAGCAAAGACACTAAAAATACAAGACACGTTATATTCATACTAATTGAACAAAAAATATGGCACGTTCTTGTTTTCAGTTTTAAAACTAACTACGCTTGTGAAAGGGATAATAATGTATGTTTGTAATCGGTGATGAACTTTCTTCTTTATATACGAGTACATACCTAATTTTTTTATTTTTTTTACTAACATAAAATCACACGCATATATTTCAAGCAGATCGACCGCCCTCTACTTCGACACCACAAAACAAATTACATGTAAGTTTTATACTTTTATTAATCCTTAATTTTGTATAATTATATTGTTAGTAAATGAATTAAAAATTACTTTGTAATCACCACTTTATTAATATATACATATCAACACGTTTCTAAATCGAAGCTTTTCTCATCAGGAATATACATAACACTCAATAATACTTAGAACACTCAATTGATTTATTAATAATGACGCTACAAAGTGAATACCAATCTTTTGAAGAAATTATAATTATCATTTTTTTATTTATTATACTTCATTTTTCTATATATAAACTGTTAATACAAAATACAATAAAATGTGTTTTTAATACATATATGTTTGTGGCAGCTGGTGACAGCTTGTTGACGAACAAATGTGTGTGCAAAACTAAACGCAGTAAGTCTCAAGTGTGTACACTGGACTCAGTTCAGTGAAACCGCGCGCGTTGTCTCAGTAACGTATCTTCACTTTTTAATTCATCTAATACAGTACATAAAATGTAAGCACAAAGTGTATGGATTACCATCATTATCAATTATTCATCGATTCGATAAGGTTCTGATTGCCAATTTACCGAACACAGCAATAATGAAATGCAACTATTGCGACGACTTTGCATATGAGAGGTCTTAATGGCGTCATCACCGTCGATCTAGGGTCGACTATAAACAACACTGGCTGCAATAATCCTTAAATATTATATTATTATTGTAAAATTTAGTATCAGCGTTCAAAAACTTACGTGATTATAACTAATCAGTGAAGACAAATTTAAAACAGGGTTTACTGTGATCAATTTGATAGTTCCAGAAGATGAAGGTATTATAGAACAGAAGTTTCGTATTTTAGTGTGCCCATCTTGATGTAATTAAATATTACGTGTTTAAATATGTTACCGGATGAAATCATTTTTTTTTAACTAAACAGTTAATAAATATATTGAAAACATGGCTAGCTGAAAGAAAATATTTGGAATAGATAATTAGGAAATACTATTTTATGTACAATTTATTGTTGATGTTTATATTTTTGTAGAAATATTTTTTAGTAAGATTCATACGAAATATTTATGCTTTGGGTTATTATTAAAAAATGAGGTAAAAAAACATCGGTTTTTTTTCATTATATTTCTCAATAACAATACGTGTTACTAGTAACGTAACTTGTATAGGAGAGACGAAAATACCCGAAAACATCCGTTTTCTTCGGCTGACCTCGAAATACTAAACGAGATGACGCGGGAACAAATTTGATGTATACGAATGTTTTGTGGGTTTCAGGTATAGCTTTTTTTGTACCTGAACGTACGGGATACGGCTTGTTGTGTTCGGGCGATAATATAGCGGCCATATATTTTGTAACTTAACCTTAACCTTAAATTTACAAATTAGAAAAAAAGTAGTTTGTCGGGACTTTTTGCATTATGTTTGTTTTCGAAATATGTTGATATGTATATATTAATAAAGTGGTGATTACAAAGTAATTTTTAATTTATTTATTAATAACGACGCCACAGAGTGAATATCAATCTTTTGATTAAAATAAATTAAATTTTCGTAATAACAATGTCATATTCTATAAATTCTCAATTGAATCTCCAAACATTTTTCACGTGTAAATAGCAAACTCATCCTCATTCAACCATAGCACCCGCCCTGTTCCAAGTCAGGAATTATCACCAATCGGCAAAGTCCAACACATTCCACGTTGGACATGAGTTGATTAGCCATTCTAAGCCAAGCAGCAACGGGCCGACGGACAAGCCCGGCCTGACTGCAATGGACACTGGACATGAACACTGGACATGGACAGTATGGACATGGACATTGGATATACGAGTATCCCATTTGAGATGCGCAGAGACGGGACACGCATACAAATCATTTAGGCAGGAATTTTCACATTTATTTTGGAATGACAGCATTTCCAAATTGAGATTTATCGCGTTGACGGCCTATAAAAAAACATATGGACATAAACGCTTAAAGGCATGCCGCTTCGAAGCAACATTGTAACCTCACCTTCTTCCTCAAAAACGATAAATTTAAAAGAAATAGAGGTAATAGCACAACTCTCAGTGGCATGACCATTGCTTAGATATTTACGAGGCTTCTGTAAAGTAGATGTAGCTCCAAGTCATGAGTTGAGTTAAATTTCTATCTTCGGGGAAAATAACTGTTCCATAATAGTGCACAAAACATAAACACAGAGAAAAAACTAGTTATGTCCAATGTCCACGCTAAGGTATTTGGATGAGTTAATCATTTCATTGCTTCGTCAATAGACCGATTTCGATTACAAATGTTAATTATTTATTTGCAATCGTAGAGAAACCAATTCCTTTATAAGATGTTTTAATTATATTGGCACAATGTGCAACATTTTTTTTGTGTTTCTTTAATATACTATTCATATTGTTGTATTACTTTAACATTATACCTGAGTTATTTTAACTGTATTACTGCATCACTAATACTATTCTGAATAAATACTTAAGTGAAAACCATATTCGTTCATTTTTTATATATTTTTGTCATATGTAATGATTGCTGTAAACTGTTGGTTTTCCAAATAAAATAAAACTCTATTTCTGTGGAAGACATTATCATGATAAAAAATGACTAAAATTATTGAAGAAAAACGTTTGTGGTTGTCGACAATGTTTTACAAGCATTAATAATGAATTTTTATGCAGGCAATTTGTATGAATCATTATTAACTCGATTTAGTATGAAACTACAGTTAGGACAAACCAATAAACGGCATTTAAGTATTTGCCTGAAAGAATTTAAACAACATTAAACATAATTGAGAAATTCTGTAAAACCGTGGCCGGTAAACCCGCACAGTATGCACATAATTTCACGAGCGGTTCTTTCGCTTGAATGTCGACTCTAAAATTCCCTTCTCAAGTACATATCCTCGAAAACATTTCAACGGGAATGTTAGAATGCAATATCGTTATATTTTATTACTCAAAATGACCCGAGAACATGTGAAGATTTTTTTCTTTTTGAAAAAGTGAATTGTTGGCAATTTATTCAGCAGGGACGGAGTTTCACAACTAAAAAAGAATGTGTTTATGTTTTTTTTTTTACGTAGTCGTAATACCTCCATTGTTAAAAGTGTCCATTTTGATCAGTCGGTTATCGATCGGGTACGTATATTCATTTATTTTTAATGTAAAGTTTTAATTATAAACATAAACAATCAATGTTTTAAGATTTCTGTTTGATTCTTCCAAAGAGGGAAAATGTCTTATTTGCTAAACACGTCTTCAGTAGACCTTTACTGATTGAGTTTTATAAAAACCATTTAAAATCGATGTAACATAATGAACTCGATGTTTCCCACACATGTCTTTTATATTTTAACCGATCTAAACGAAATGTTCATATTATTATTCATCTATGATTTTTGAAAATTTTATATTAATCAAATTTAATAATGTTATTATTAATTTCTGTGAGTATTTTTAGTTTTTATTATTGTGACGGCTGTTTCGTCGTTCAAGGCCATTTTCAAACAGCGTTTAAAAGAGATTTAATAAAAAAAAAGTGTTTTTCACATCGCTTTTAGAACCAATAATAATATAGAAACAAGCCTAAAAAAACTCGAAAAGTTAAAATCTTAAACTTAATAATAGTGGCATATACGAATTAAAATGTGACCACGCCGACTGCAACGCTACCTATATCGGGCAGACGGGAAGGACTTTCTCAACTAGATCCAAATAACATATACGATGTTATAAAAATAAAAGCGCTACTTCAAAATTTGCAGAACATCTCTTAGTAAATAATCACGTCCCGGTTGACAACAACAAACCTAAACCCTTACATATAGAAAGAAAGGGCCTAAGATTAAATTTACTTGAACAATTAGAAATGAATAAACGAACGGATGATCCTAATATAACATTAATTAATAAGGTAAGGGAAATTATATATTCACCGCTTCTCAGTATTTCCACATTATCAAAAAAATTTAACACATTTAAATAAATCAATTAAGAAAACATTATCAGTTATATACGAGGAAACACATTATAAATGTAAAAAACCTCAAAGAATAGAGAGTTTTAATTATTTTCTAACTACATAGGTTTTACCGGTAATAAATCATTATTTTTAAAAACCCGTCCAAATTAGAATGGGGTGGGAGTGAATAAAATCATATAAATAAGTCGTCACAATGTGGAATAACCGCAGTTTGAAAATTCCCTTGAACGCCGATACAGTTGTCACAAAAATAAAAAATAAAAATACTCGCATTATTAAATTTGATTTAGATTAAATTGCTAAAAAATTAAATGGAGTTCTTTGAATTAAACACAAAAAACAATTAATATGATTTTTTTAATGGGTTTAGAGATGAATATCAAGGTTTTTTATCAATAAAAACAGCATTTCCTTATAATCTAATGATATGTTTATTTATTTCAACGAGCAACACCGGAAGATATAATAAACTTCATGTTTTCATTTCCAATTCGCACCACCTTCATCCTGCGTCTCGCGTATGTAGGAATTAGTGTTGCTGCATGTGAAAAAACAAGTGCTGCACAGCTCGCCTAGCAACACCGCGCGGCCTCTGATAATGTAATACGGTCACAGAGCAGTCATTACAGGATATGAATAACAATTAAAAGTTTATTAAATTATGCACTATCCTTCCATCTTTATTGAATATCCCCATGTCCGGCCGCGGCAGCGAATGTTACCAAACTGGGAGGAAAATATTTTAAGCGAACTCGAAAAGGAAATGTCGAACGTGCCTCCGCTACATAAAGTTCTACTGGGCGTGCGTTTGTTTGATGGCGTGATACCAACAGTTCGCCGTACACTTTGGTACCGAGTCTATATATTATTATTCTACATGCATTACTCCAAAATTTTATATTCGAAAAACTTACGCTGTTAAAGGTAACGCAAAATATCTAGCACACAAACAAACTGTTATTTTATCGCAGAGTAAATATATTACGCAAGTTCTCTTTTTTTGTTAAACTTTTAAAAGGTTTTGTGGTAATTATATAAGTCCATAACTTGCACATATTTGATTTTTCATCAACTTAAAGGTTTTTTGGTTAATTTCATGATTTTGGATTTCCCTGCCCTCTTCTCCTAATCCCACAACCTTTAAAGAATATTCTTCCTTTTTTTAAAATTTAATGTAAACCAAATTTAATGATGTTATTATTAAGTTGTGCAAGTATTTTTAGTTTTTATTATATTATTGAAAAAAACCCATCCAAATTAGAATGGGTTGGAGCAAATAAAATCATATAAATAATACGTCGCAATGTGGATTAATCGCAGTTGAAAAATGGCCTTAAAAGCTGAAACAGCTATCACAATAATAAAAACTAAAAATACTTGCAGAACTTAATAATAACATTATTCAATTTGATTTACATTAAATTAAAAAAAATAATAATAAATGGAGTTCTACAAATTAAACACAAAAACAATTAATCATTCTTCTTTTTATTGGAGCGTTTCCTTGGTGTATTCGCTAGGGATAGCTAGAACACATTTAAATAAACCGTATTCGCTTGTCCACAAAGAAGCAATCGGATTAGGGATTTTGCATAGTTTGAAGTTCGGCGCAAATCAGGTAATAAATATTAGAAATTGGTGAACGTCTAATAAAAATTTATTTATGATTCTCAAAGTTACATTTCCTGAATTATATCCAGGAAAACCTAAGGCGGTTTTGTTAATCATTTCTTACAATATAAGTAGCTATTCTGGGAAAACCACTTGTACTATAAACATAAAATTTTAGTAAATAGATGCGTTACCCGATGGAACAATTTACAAAAGCGTCGTTTTGTAAAACACACGTGAGTTATTACGAAATTAAAGCCAGGACGCGCACGGCGCGTAAAACGTATTTTACTCTTGGCACACGAGAGGTTAACGCCAGGTTGCTCCTCAAAATTCAACTCTAAGCCGCGTTTTTTTTTCAGAAATATTAAAACTGCCAAAACGTCGGAAATGGAATGCAAACACCAGGAAATGTGGGTACATGTATAACTGATTAACGTTTTTTTAGTTGTCGAAATAAAATAATATTATTTCAAATGGATGCTTGCAACTTGTGCAAAAACCAATAACAATTCAAAATTTTGTTAGTAGTTACCTTAAAAACGCTTATAGTGGTAAAAAAATCTGGTATCCTAACAGCAATGCTATTGGAATATTTAATACACCATCGAATTACACGGATACCTAGAAATAACTATCACGTTTTGTGTTGTCATTTCTTCACCATATTTATTGTAGATGGTAGCGAGCACGTCGGGAAATAGTCGTGCTAAGTGCTTAGCTATTTCAGGCTTTAATTTTTATTATCATGCGTTTATTTTCTGCATTCAACTTAAAGCATTTGCTATTCTGCACATGCAGTAAGTCAGCTTTTGGGCGCCTGGTAATATGTTTCTTTGCTATATCGCTGTTTAATATATCGTTTTGTTTGATTTAAGGGGTAAGCAGCGATGATGGACGGACGTAGAATCTATAATTTCATTTTTCATGTCTCTCGGACGCAGCAACGTCACTGTTGATCATAAATAGCATTAGCACAACCAATAACGTGGCACTGGATGACCCCACTGCATTCCATCGTACAAAGTATACTGAACACAGTAGTGTCTAATTTATGTAACAACTGGTTTTCGACGGCAAAATAAAATCCTGAAAAACGTACCTACTGTTCATTGGCGTGCAGTTCGTAAAGGCTGAAAAACTGTGGAAAAAAATCGAGACAAATCTTTCTTAAAAAAATATATTTTCCATAAATTTTATAATGTTTTAATTATTTACAATTTTTCAAAATATTGGTATTCACTTTGTGGCGTCATTATTAATAAATTAATAAAAAATAAAAACATTTTGTATTTTCCACTTTATTTATACACAGATTTGTTTCGAAAGCGATGCTTTCTTCATCAAGAATATATAGAATACTAAAACATAATAATGCCAAGTATAGACAAAAGATAAACATAGAACACAATAATATAAGAATAAACCAATTATAAACATAAACAAAAATTGATTAAAGTGGGTAAGTAATTATTCAAAAATGTCAATAAAAAATATTATGAAACATTGAATAGCAAATTTATTTTAGAAATTAAAAAAAATATAATTTTTATTATAAATGATATGAAAATAAATTCAAGATAGCTATTTTAAAAAAATAATTGATTATTCATTAAATTTAATTCACTATCAACGCTTTTTCTGATTTCTAAAATTTCGTCAAATGAAATACTCAAACTTTGTTTAAACCACATTTATTTTATACGCCTACCGGTTTCGAAACAACCGTTCCATCCTTGGAGCAAGTCATAACTTCATACAATAGTCTAAAATTTCAAATTTGTCTAATTGTCAAACGGTTGTATTTGTATGTGAATTTTGTAAATCTTTATTTATATCAAAAGAATGATTGGATTTTAAAATATGATCGGCAAATTCCGAATGATTATTATTATTGTTTCATAATTAGTCAATTTGTTTCTACGTATTTGACAAATATAATAATTTATTCTTTTAGTTGCAACCTGATTTATAACAATACGTTTGACTTCCTCAATCCATTTTTTTTGCGGGATTCATAATGCAAAGCCGCGCATCCCTATATTGATTGTACCAAAGGCTAATAAGGAAATAGTAAGAATTTATTGCTAGTAATATTTGCACAATGAAAAATGTTCGTTTTGGAAATAGGGACGTAATTTTATCCCTCCGCTAAAGATTTTACCCTTTTCATAACACTGCAGCTGGGTTAAATGCTAACACGAAAAAACGCTGTTCTGGGGTGCCGCTGTTCTATCGTTTAGTCAACTGATTGTGTTTTCTGAGTATTCCCCACTACTACATAATACACCATAGGGTTTCAATTACTTATATAATATTGTCTATTATTTAAATATTCTGATTTGAGTTTTGAAAATTGTACAGAAAACTCGTCAAAAAACTGCGAACAACTTATTTGGTCAAATAGCAATGCACGCAACTGGATGGCTACAGAATTAATTTTACGTTAATTATTAAATTATTAATTCTCCGTAGGTACGAAGATATAAAATTCCAATGACATTTTAAGCACAATTTTTAAAGTTCCTTGTATGATTACTTTTAAAATAATATCTAAACATCTCCGGTAGCCTGATTTCTTTACAGAGAATCTTGGTAGGTTCTATCTCATCAACTTCAATTTATCATAGATTTAGGTAGAAAGGCTACGGAGCAAGTTGTTTCCGGGCTAATAATGTACAAGTGAACACTCAAAATCTGGATCCCACAATAAGACCCAATAAAACCCAGATATTTAATTTGTGTTTGTCTTTCCTCAAAATATATCATCACCCGTGTTCAAAAAGTCCAGTTTCCTTATAAAGACATTTAACAATAGGTTTACGGAATATTTTTTTGTTGATCAAAAATCTTGGAATCTCTAACTAACTAACTAACTAACCATCACGCTGTTTCCCGCAGGGGTAGGCAAAGAGGACGGACCGCCAAACAACTCGATCTTGGCATGCTTCATTCACTTTCATACAACGTCTCATACATTCTCTTCTATTATTCCGACTTCTGACATGACCCGACTCAAGTATTTGATTCACTTGATCGTGCCATGTCTTCCTCGGACGTCCCCGGCTTCTATTTCCAATCACATTCGCGTCATATATTCTCCTTACACCCCTCTCTTCGTTCATTCGCTCTACATGCCCAAACCATCTAAGCGTCCCTTTCTTGATCTTGCTCACTATGCTTGTAAGCGACTAGTGTCGTTACAAGACTGTAAATTTGTGTGTAGGTGCTGGATCCAGAGCCACTTTCTTCCGTTGTAGGGTTGTAGGGTAGGTGGATGGTGCTGTTCCTCACGCACCCAGTGGTCTATGTGAGGGGCACTAGGTGGGCCACTCCTCTGCCGGGTCCTGGCCTTGCAGTGACGTCCTCTTGTCTCGAGGACGTAGGCCCAGGACTGGTTCAGGCAGAGGGTGTCAGCGAGGCAGCAAATGATGGAGAGGGTGACGGCGAAGAAAAGACTTTTGTTGATGCTCACAAGTTGTAAAAGTTATAACTGTTTTATTTTTCAAAGTTAGCCTATTTATTTGAGTTCCCGAACGCGACAAGCATTTTACCCCTCTCCTTGCCGCGGGGGGGACGCGCTTGCCAAACTGGCGCGCAGCGTATATAGTGAGCCTAAAACTGTCGGGAGCTCATTTGGCCGAATTATTCAAGGTCGGCGGACGCCTGAATTTCGACATTTCAATTACATTTTAACATATTACATGAAAAAATTAAAAAGGTTTTGTACTACACAAAATCACTACGATCAGGTTAATTCTAGCTGTGTTTACTGCTGTCAATGTTTTCCCACGTCCAGATAACATAGCGCTTTGTGGCTTCGTTATCTGGTCGTAGGGAGCAATAAACATGAAATGGTTAAAACAAATTATTATTAACAAATTATTATCTCCTCATTACGGCATTATTCAAAAGGTTTATTATGCCGCTTTGAGGAGATTTACAGGTTCAATTTCAACTATAAGAATAACAAGAATAACATGCAAATAACAATCGATAATAATGCTAATACTAAGAATGAAAGGGACTCGCAACACGGTATTTTACCACGTCGGAGTCCGACAATTTTCGAACTTCGATCGCAAAGACGCCGTTCTATTTGTATAAAGAACCTGTAAATTTAGAGACAGTAATTTTTAAATGTTTCGTCACTTTATGACCAATAAGAAACTAAGAAATAAAAATGAAAATTCGACGATCGAACCAATAAGTTTAAACACGTCTGGTACAATGCTTACATCAGCCTTGCATTTTTTACGAATCTCAAAAAATCTAAAAAAAAATTTCACACGATTCGTCTCAGAGATCTCATTTCTACAGCATTCAGTCTATTTTCATACTTCCTTTGCCAGTTCCATGCCTCGGTGCAATACATCAGGGTGGATAATATCCCCGAAGAAACGTGTTCCTCTCCAAATCCATTAATAAAAAATAATTAATCAACCATTGCAAAAATCTGATGGTCATTTTAATTTTTATTACATCGTACAACCTGTAAATAAAACATATTTATTTTTATTACATTACAACCTTTAAATATATTTTTTAATACTTACAAATATTATTAATGCTCAAAATTGTGGAACCACTAATGAGGAATGGTATTCCTAAGGGATAAAACATGCATAAAATTTAGTAAATAATATTTTTGTTACGATGTGTCGTCTCTCTAATGATGATTTATTTAACGACTTGCAAATGCATGCGTTTATCGATAAAGCTGACCAATTATCACTACAAGTTCCTTCGTCCTTGGGAACGTTGAAAAACACTAAAATTAATTACATCAGCCTGGTAAAACAGTGTCTGTAACGACTGAGTAGATAATTTAAGCATACGACTTAGGAATATCTTAACTTGTTTAATATGCGAATAGCTAATGACTGTGGATTTAAAATATAATGTAATAAATGTCATTATAATCGTTTCTTATTCCCTTTGCACGATTTACATAAGCATATTTTTACACCGCCTCAGTGAATAGTTCGATATAATCTAACAGCTCATAACGTTTCCCAATTATTCAAGTCAATGATCAAATCCTAGCTCAATTTATCGTTACTTTATATGCTAATGGACTTATAGCGTTAACCGCATTCTAGCTGAGAAATATCTACCTACTCGTTTCTTATGCTATGCAATCTTAAGTTTTCCATAAATCATAATAATCATATTATGTACGAGGACTTAGGTGTTGTCTGCTAGGGTTGACAGATATAGCGTCAGTCCGGCCCGGCCATATTGTTGTGATTCCCAGGTTCGAAATTTCAATCTAAAATCCGTTAAATATTTCCTTACTCTTGCAAAATCCAACCTCTTAAACCATATGTGAACCAGGCTTTCTGAAACGAACGCAACATTATTAAATGTCTGCTCTCGTCTCGCAGCGACATTCAACGAGAATTTTTGGAGAAGCCTAGTGAGCCCGAGTGCCATCTCTTCTCTCTCAAATCGCGCAGTTGTTGCTTCGATGATTATTGCGAAGGGTAGTCTCGCCGAGAGTGAAGAGCAGACAAAAATCTTTAGCGTTGGATTAGTGTTATTATCAATTTACGTATTTAACCGCAGTGTTTTTTTTAATGTGGTGGACTATAGTAGTTTTACGTGTTGAAAATAGGAAACAAAATTAAGCGACTTACTTCAATTTACAAATCCAAAAGGTTTTTTGCATTAACTCCACAAAGGAAGCCGTAAGGAAAATAAGTGGAGGAAATTTTTGAGGAAATAAAAGAAAGAAAGAAAGGTATGAGTGGGTGGGAATTTGGGGGTCAGTGAGTTCAGGGGTGACGTATTAATACATCCCTCCCACAGCGATGCAAGGCGATGGGTCGAGAGAGTCCGGCTGGAGAGGTCAAGGGTCTTCCTCAACCGGCCTCTCCCGATCCGGCCCACCACACAGCTGGTGAGCAGACGCATCCGCAGCCGAGACCCGGACAAACCTCACCCCATGAACCCGGTTTACAATCACAGTTAACCAACATACATTTTTTTTAAATTCCATGTAAGGGAATACGCAGTTGCATCGCCGGCAGAGTTGTGTCGAACACAGTGCAGCACGTTTTAAACTTGTTATTCCACTTCAGAAAAGACAATTCCATTAAGAATTTAAAAGTTCCCTATTAAAGTGATAAAAAGAACATCCTGTAATTTTTTTTTGTTTAATCGAATTATAATGATATAAGAAAGGGACAACAAATGATAATAATCACTTGTTGTCACTCTCTCGCTAGTAACATTAAGTAGGCGTAAGTGAGACCAAATACTGTTACTCTGTGACGTTTGGCAAGGTTTGTCAAATATGTACCACTACATTTACACTCTTAAGTGTGTGTTGCATGAGTCGACTCTAATAGCGCGATCTATTATTGTTAGGGACCTGAAAAATTCGCCTTATTTTTAGCAAAATTCGCGTTATTTTTGTGAAATTCGCTTATTTTTGGGAAAAGTGGTGTCATTTATCTCCAAAAGCGGTGGTATTTTACAACAAAAGTGATTTTTTTTTTTTTAATAAGATTTTTGTTTAACATACTTACAAAACCATAGACAAATAAATATTTATAACGCACAATATTATTTTAAAATATCAGAATATCGCGCGAAAAATTCGCGTTATCGCAAACGTCAAATTTTCATGTATCTACCAATAGTTAATATTCGTAGTCAAAAGTAATTATTTTTCCTTTTTTTTTTATTTGACCAATCAACCAAAAACCCATTCACCTAGACTGTCCTAGACTGATCGATCCCAGAAGGACAGCTAGGTAAGACCCTACAGGTACTTTTTTTAAAGTTGTGTACATCAATTTTAATAATGTTATTGACAATTTGTAACAGTTTTAAAATAGCCTTGAACGCCAAAACAGCTGTCACAACAGAAAAAAAGAAACTAAAATACTTGCAGAACTTAAAATATTCTTTACATAAAAATTTAAAAAAATAAATGGAGTCTACGAATTAAACACAAAAACAATTAGTAACCCTTCAGTTAACCAAAACATTTCGACCGGTCAACAATAGATCTTGTATCAGCTCGTGTAGCCTCCCTCGAAAACCTTCACTTAATGTTGATGATAGCATTCTGAATAAAGACGTAAATCACTTTTCAATGCAACACTGATACACGCGGCACGCTTTTCCATACCCGGACTGCATTCATATTGACATATTAAATTACAGTCATCATATTTAATGCGTTCCTTAAAGCAAATTTTCAATGTTTTTACTCTATCGTGAGATCACTCTCATCTTGAGAGTTTCTCCTTATAAAACATTATCATTTATGCGCCGTAATTTAAAAATACTTACAAGAAAATGTAAATGGAATTTTTAGAAATATTTCCTTACATATGATTTTAGTTCTTTGGTAGGTAAGTAATAAATTAACGAATTGGCTGTGACTTACTTACCGGAGCTGTGAATACAGTCAACTCTTAGATCGGCGACGTCATCAGCTATCGGAAGGTTGAAGGAACTAAAGCGCACACCAGATAATAAGTTCGGTGAACGTGCTTTCGGCGTGTCAGGCCCTAAAGCCTGGAATAAACTGCCACACGATTTAAGATTTATTAAAGACTCGACAGAATTCAGACCCAAGCTTAAAACTCATCTCTTCAGAAAGTCATATCCGTGAATGGCGCAGTCGCATACCCAATTTACATAGCAAAATAAGTCGATTAGAACCTATCCAAAGTCATTTACAAAAATGTATCAATCATTTCATAGTCCGATATTAAAAATAAATATAAATATTTGTAAATGGAAATATTTTCTATAAATAATTTCAGATAAACCGAGTGGAATTCTTTAGCTTTCTTACGTCATTTTTTAAATCTTTTCTCCAGTCTTAAATTCTAACAAATAAGATTTATATTTAAAATAAATAACAACTTTTCTTTATACACTAACCTTCTAATAAACGTAATATCAATAACAAATAAGAATAAAATATCAACTGCAATATCATGCGCAATGTTTTCTAATATTGTGTCCTGTGCGTGCAAAATCATACATTCTCAAGCCAAAACTTTCTAATATGACGTGTTAATCTGGAGTGACCTGCCAGGTAAAAGTATGTTTCTGTATCTGTTTGCACAGTAAGTAATTTGTACAGCGCCCTTGAGGTGATCCTTCACGAAAGCGGCGCTGTACAAATTATCCAATTATTATTATTATGGTATTACTATGTCTTGCCACAACCTTTGCTTTATTTTATATTCAATGCTGTTTACCAACGCAAAATAAATATGTTTTTTCCTTTACTTGAGAAACTGGTCAAATTTCACATTGCTCAATAATGTGATAAAAACTAGAGTAAGATTTATTCGTAAGCGGCGCGCAACCTGGCGAATAAAGCCATGCCAGGTATTTTAATGGGAACATCGATAACCTTTTTCGTCCTTTTTTACGAATAACATAACACCTTTCAACTCACAGGGATTATTCACAGGAACACATGATGTATCGGGACTTACCCGGCAAACTTTAACCAGTGATTCTTGAAATTATTTGGAATAAACAATATAGATGACATTTTAGTCTCCGATTGTTTCTTTTTTTCTCCTAAAAACAGTAGAAGGTATTGAATAGTTATGCTCAAGGTGGGGGGTTGGGCGAATACTCGGATAAGTGACCAGTGGATGACACGTGAAAGATTTTTTTGTTTCGAAATTGAAAAAAGAATATCCTTAAAAAATGCTGTGAAGGTTTTTCTTTAACATGCCGATAAGATAATTAAAAAAAGAACAGTGTGTGGTTTAATTTCTTCATAAACGCTACGTAACTTCGATGTTTTTTTTTTTTAATTCGGATTAGAATTTTTTTGTTAAGCTTTCTACAAAAACGTAACTTTAAAAATCACATTCATATTCTAAATATTTTGTAAAACATACGGACGGTCAGAAAAAGTAAAATATCTGATTAGATTTTGATAAATGCTAAGACTATGTAAATTTATAAAATATTTAATAAATATTTTTCTATTTAATAACATTATGTTTATCGCTTTGCGTAATAATACTATCAAAATTTCGAAATAATAAATAATTCTTCTCCGACATCCCTCTCCCCCTTAACTCCAAGCACAGGAATCACTGGTTAGCGTTAGTTGGGTATGTCCTGATATACTCTGTATAATGTAACAAACTGCACAGAAAATTATTTGTTTTGTATTTTTTTTTTAATTACGTCTTTTTTATCGAAGCTAGAAAAACTAACAAAGTAAATGTCACGCCATTAGCTCGTAGAGGTGGGTAAAGAGGGTGGAACGCCAGCCGACTTTATCCTGTCTTGTTTCAACAATATTCATACACCTACGCATTCTATTTTTTGATCTCCTCAACATCGATCTTACATTGTTTTACAATACCTACGGATAAGGAATTTCATTTCTATTACATCAAGCATCAAGTATGTTTTAGTCGATTCCAAGCCTCACTGTTTCATGGTCGGTATCTACCAGCATAACTTCCTTCGGCTACTCTTTATTAGCGACTATTGCAATTATTGTTTTACAGTAAGTTTTTACGCTACTAAAATAAAGCGTTTAGGACCAATAAAGCATTAAATACTGGTTTTATGTCCCAATAGTGGAAGAATGTATTTCTAGATGGTAGATAAAAATACACCATGTTTACAAATGTAAGTATAAACGCAGTAACTTCAACGTAAGAACTGCGTTTTTACTTACTGGAATGGAGATACTACGTTTCTACTTACCAACAGTGACAAAATTGCAATAATATCAAAAACAGTGTCGCCTTTTTTTAATACTAAAAAGAGAAATTTTAACTTATGGCTTATGTAAAACATACGAAATTCGATACTTAATAAATTCCCACATTCAACTCATTTTTGCTAATTTTGGTAATAACTGTGTTTTTACTTACCGCGGTAGTATAGTACCCACCTGCTTGTAATAAGTGTGCATAAAAAATAACACTAAAATTGCGATGTAGTCGTGTTTCGTGATCCAATAGAAAATCCATTCAGATCTTCAATTTCTAAAACAAAAAAATTATTTCATCATCATTTCATTTCGGTTAAATGGAATGACAATATACAATGCAGGCAGTGTAAGAGAGACATAACGATTTATTTGTTGTGTTTTCATTGGCTCTCTCGGGGCTAGAACCAAAAGATACTAAGTCAAGTGTACACGGGCTTCCATTTAAATTTTCGTCGAAGGCACTTCTGGTATGTATTCTTTATTCTACGTGCGTAGTTAACTACCAGTTAATTAGGGTTTTATAACAAAATTTCCAACAGACACTTAACATTATTCGCATTTCAATATCGTACGATTGTAATTAATTGTTATATTCATAATTCCAATTTGATGCTTTTGGGCTACTTCAGTGGGGCGGGGAAACATTTAAAAACATTTCTCGTCAGTTAAATTAATGGATATTAATACTTATTGATTTTAAGAAATCTAATATTCTTAAAATAAATTTAAAATGTTGGATTCTAACGTGTAAAAAAATCATAATACCAATGTTTGGTAATAAGTTTACAATAATGGTATATTTTATAGTTCAGGATAAAAATTAATTCCTCAGTTTATGAACTTCAATTTGTGTCTGAAAAGTAGTAGTGAAAAAAAAAAATTTTTTTCGTGAAGGTAGGTACTAGGTACTACCTAATTTCTAATTTGGGCAGGTACCTTTTTGATAATTAGCTAATAGGTATATCGTTTAAAAGATAACCTCTTTACGTAATTAAAAATAAATTTCTTTATGCTAGTGTCAATTATTATTAACAAGTGCAAGCTGCGTTTTAACACGATATAAGTATGTTCTGTGCTCTATACACCCTGTAGTGGACACAGTCTGTATTGTGCAAGTGTTATTACTTATTACCATACATCGGGTAATAAATTAGCCCTAATTTCATCACTATGTCTGGACTGTATCATTAATGAGAACCTACCACAAAACATATATTTCCCGCAATCGACTTATAACTCACGTACCGTGGATTGCAGTATAAGTGAATTGCAGGTGCGTGGAGTGCCAGGCCATTTTTAACGAGATTTTGGCACTGTCTAGATCAAGAAGTTAGGGTAGAGCCTAAACTTCGTAGTCCACGTTTGCAGGCCTGGCGGACTCATACAATAGGCAAATAATAAATAGAGTGCCTAACACGCAAGGGGAAGAAACTATAATAAGAACCGCCAATTTAAATAAAACGGCAACTAAGAAAAAAGGTTCAGCTTGTTTACAAAAGCTGAATATTTAAAAAGAGTTTTTAGTTTGACCCCTTTTTATAAATGTTTTGTAATTTGCTTACCGCAGTCAAAATCACGCGAAACAAACATGGAAGCAGAGAACTAAGCTGTTACCAAAATGGGTGTCACGTGACCTTTACCTGCAGCCGTCGAAATCGTGCTATGGCAAGTCTATCAATTCTGACATCAGTGCCTAACACTGAAAGTATAGAAAGTTTAAAAAAATCGATTTGAAGATAGACAAAAAATCGTAACTTTCATTTCATAATTTTTTCCAGAAAATGTTTCTTTAATACTTATTTTTTTTAATTTATGCACGTTCAAGCAAATCATTTTATAGATATTCTTCCTTTTTTAGTGGTGTACTGTATAGTGGGAATACTGAATGGTAGGAGGGGACTGCGGGCGGATGTTCCAAATCAGTTCAAACCAGTCTGAACCACTATCGGTGAGCACAAATACATCCAAACGTGCGCTCTTTAAAATGATTTACCTGTAACTACATTAAATTCGATTTATAAATGGCGAAAATCATATTCGAAGACAGCATTAAGGGTTAAATGAGAGATCTTAATTTATAATGTATTTATGGTTTTTGTTAAAAAAAGATGGAAATGCTGTCCTTATTCTACTAGTATTTCAATGGAAAATGCTTTGAGAAACTAGCTTCATTGATCCCTTTGATACCGGAGCACAGTCAAGAAATACGCCAAACACGCACCCAACATTTTTACATGGTTGGCATATGCTTCATGAGAACTGGTCACTTCTACGACTCGATCTTGTGTTTAACAGCTCAGCTGTGGAATGATTTTCCGGCCTCTGTGTTTCCTCCCTCCTACAATATGGGTTTCTTCAAGACTTATGTTCACTCGCTCTTTTCCTCAAAACGATCCTCCACACAGCATCCCCAAAGATAACATAGGTCCTCAATAAAATTACATTCCTCAGAAAAAACTAACCGCACGCACCTAGTGTAGTCATTGGTATCGAATAATGAGCTTCTCTTCTACGAAAATTCCGAGTTTGCGATAACGCGAAAATCGCGAATTTTCGGCTAAATAACGCGAATGTTCGTATACGATATTCTGGCAATTTAAAATAAGAAACTAACATTATACGTTCTAAATATTTCATTGTCTATGGTTTTGACAAACTTGAATAACCATAAAATGGGAGGCAGCTACCATCATGTCGAAAACGTCGTATACTGTCATTCTTTTTCCGTTTTAAAAAAATATACTTAGAAAATAATTTGAATACAATTATGTTAAAAAAAGAAAAGAAAAAAACATTACAAAAGGCAATATATATATATTCTAATTTTGTTGTAAAATACCACCGACTTTGTTGAAAAATTACACCACTTTTCCTAGAAATTTTGCGAAATTTTCAGGTCCCTCGAGGCTGTCTCAAGCAGTGTTAATTATATTATTATTATTATTATTATGTTTTTATTACATATTTATTTAGTACAGAAAACAAAATGTAATAAGCAAACGATAAAAAATGCTTTGACTATCCCATTATGAAGATTTTCCCGTTTTAGGGTGGTGACTTTCTGGGAAGTTCCCTACTTTTCAGCCTCCATAAAATGTTTCACTCGATCATGGTTTTCCTGCGACGTCGCATACTTTAACATATTCCGTCTCGAGTAAATATGTCACCCGTCCAATTTCTTTCCGGGACATGCATTGCTCTATCACAATTATACCTACATAATTTTCCATTTTTCTGGCTTAAGATACTAATAATTTGATAGCCCCAAATGCACTAAACCTTACGATAAATTTATTATTATCTAAAGTTTATTTCCATTGCAAAGTACCGTAGGATTTCAATATCGCTCAAAAAAGTAGTTTTTAAGCTTTCATTACATTCCAGCTGTAAAGCTTAACAAATCAGGAACACATTGCAGTTTTTGTGCTACATTTTACGGCTGTCACATAATCACATCCTTGCAAGCTGAAATGTGTATGGCTGAGTAATAAAATTATATGGATCAACATTTTCGCAAATGTTGTATGAATAAACGCTCCATAATTGCTCACTCGAGATACGGAGAGGAAATTCGAAAATTGCGGCGGAACGATCACAAATCCATTACCATTATAAATAATAATGCGAACATGTGAACGTAAAACAGGACTTTCATTATTATTTTACGTTTAGTAGTTCCAATATTCATCCGCATCAGGGAGCCTTCCTTTGCCGGTGCGTGACGGGGCGTTGCTGAACCATCTCCTTGATTATTTAATGTCTTAGATGTAATATTTCATATTGGGTACAGAAACAAATTAAATCATATCGAAAATTATTTATTGTCTCCTATGACTTGACGTTTGACTTGAGCTGTGGTCGCTGTGTTTTTGTTACTCGTAGACATCTAAAATAAATACGGCAATATTAAATACGTTTATATTACACATTCGTAAAAAGCGTGTACTTTGTGGCTTGTCATAATTGCATCGATTATTTAACTTCATTAAATAATAGAGTCAAATATTTACCGTAAAGCAACATTCATACATATTACTATTCATACCACTTCAAATCACCCGATATAAAATAAAATTCAGGCAATCATTCAATGGTTCACCGGTTAGTTAAAATCCCAATATCGACGGATAATTTCGAAATTGAATTAGCAAAAATTAAAAAAAAATAGCTATGAATAATAGTTACACTAAACACCTAATTGACAAAATTTAAAAAAAAATCTAAAAATTTCCACCAATAAATTTAATAATATAAATAGAATTTTAAACAACCGCTTTTAACGGCGTAGAATTTTAAATATATCAAACTTTTCTGCACTCAGTACAAAAACTTGCCTGCCCACATTAAACCCACGTTCTACGCAGATAATATACCATAGGTAAATTCCTAATAAACCTTAAAGATAGGGATCATAAATTAAGCCACTCATTTACAAACTATGTTGCAATGACTGTCCTTCGTTCCACATAGTTAGACATCCCGTAATGTAAATATCAGAATCACGGAACACTTAAGATGTTTAAATAACGATAATTTTTCAGAGTTTGCCAATCATCTCATTTCAACCGATCATGTTTTTAATGAGGATACGAAAGTTTAAATTCTTCACCGTAATAATAAACTCAAAAATCAGATAATTTAGCATTAGAAATTAGAAAATCCCTGAATAATAATTCTATTATATTGAATAACCAAGTAAATTTATCGTATAGTCCTCTTTTAGATATTTTTTTTCCAGTGAATCGCATTGTTCTTTCGAAAAAGACTATAATTACCCCTCCCCATTTGGTCGGCTCCCATTCCAACAACTAAATATTAATGTATGTCTATCATTATTTTATTTCGTAGCATAGATTTAAAATACCCCCAACGAGGGAAGGGTACTTTCGAAACCGGTCGAGATTATTATATTAAATTAAAGTGGTTCAAAAGAAATTTATTCTTTAATATTACGTTCATATTATTTTGCGATATTTATATGTGCAGTTTCTGTTTGGGGTGTTTGATGTAAAAAAGGTCTCGCTGGTGTTAACCTATAGCATGTTTTAATTTGGTGCATTATGAAATACCCTGAACGGATTGGTTTGGGCGAGGTTTTTCAACGAATGGCCAAAAATTGCGATTAAATTTAATATGTGTATTAAAAAAAAGCAGTTTCCATATCTTGCAGGTTAAAAAAGCATTTTTGGCAATTTAATCAAGTTTTTAACATTTATTATTCTAATTTTAGAAGCAGCCCTTTTCACGTCTTTAACGCCTATCACCGAGTTCTATTTGCCCGGACTATTGCAAACCCAATTTCAAACAATGTTTCAATTCCCAGTCGTGGTCTTTCACCGGGAAAATACCTACTGGGCGTTTCTTCGACTCTAGAGCATGTCACAATTAATATAGGTAATATATGTGACATAGAACATAATAAGTATGAATTAAATTAATACACCACAGGTTTCGAATACGCGGCTTTCTGCATTCGTAGACGATAATCTTAACCTATTGGCCATAGAGGTCGTCAAATATACAAAAGATATATTATAACACATACTTTAACATTTTTTCACAATTTTTTGGTTACATACTCTAATCAAATGGGGTACCCAATGAAAGAAAATCGTTGAATTTAATGCTTTAAGCCGATGCAGCAACCGAAGAGATCAACTCCTACAATAATGACTAACGCACGCTGTTTGTATTTATGTGGTACCGACTCGTGTAAAAGTTAGTCAAAGTTCACACAGAAACACGAATTAGGTGGGTACAGCAAAACGTGATTTTCAAAATGCGACTCTCCCACTTGAAGCCGATTGGAAAATATGTTTTTGATACAAGATTAATTTCTACTGTCAGTTAAAGTTCCTACCTCCACTGTGATTACTCCGCCATTTTACCTCGGGCCATTGGAACTTTAATAGTAATTATTTTTATTATCTAAATATTAACTAGATCACTGTATTTCTTGAGATATAATAGCAGTTATCTTAACTATAAGATATCGAACGTTTGACATTGATTAATCAAAAGCTATTGAACAGTAGCTGCGCTAAACGTGGACCGGATTAATTATTTGATTTAAAATATAAGCAATTTGTTATATGTAGATATAGAATTTAACCCATCGCGTACCTAAAACGATTTTTAATGTTTTTTTTATAATAGCGAGAAGAGGGAACATTTTTGTCATCAAACATTGAATTGATATCGTCGCATTAGTTAATAAGTAAAGTCAATTTTTTTTCATAAATTGAGATTTGAATGCTCCCGTTTAGCATTTTCAAATACATATCATTTACTACGAAAATCTGTGGGATAATTGTGAGTTAGCGAAAAATTGTATCAGTTTAAGGAAATAAAAAAAAATTAAATAATACTTTTTTAAATGTTATTCTATTGAAAAGATATTTATGTTAGGGTGGGATAGATTCATTTTCAATTTATTTGCGGTTCATAACTTTGATCTTCAATTGAATCATAAAATTCTTCATACTTTAAATTAAAACAAATTCTACTATAACTTTTTCGATCTTATAACAAAATGGAAAATTTAATATTGATACAGTAAATGGTTATAGCAGAGTAATTCTAACATAATTTAAAAATTAAAAGTACTAACTTTAAAAATAAAGAGATTTTTTTTCTCATGTAAATATCTATCTACATTTTTTTGTTTTTGTTTTTTTTTTCGAAGAAGAATTCTTCTTCTAGAAGGTTTTCACTTTGTGATGTCATTATGTATTTTAATTAAAACAAAATAACTTTGTATACATCACTTTATTAATATACAATATTACTACATGTTTCGATTACAATATTACTACATGTAACGATTGTAATTTCCTAATTATTTGTCTTTCCCCTACCACCCCTCCCCACTTAAATCTTTGTAATTTCATAATTATTGTAATTTCCTGATTGTAATTTCCTAATTACTTGTCTTTCCCCTACCACCCCTCCCCACTTAAATCTAACTGTTCTATATTTTAATTGTTAACTTCAGTATACATTGATACCTGAAGATGTGAGCATCGCTCACGAAACATGTAGTAATATTGTATGTTAATAAAGTGATGTATTCAAAGTTATTTTGTTTTAATTAAAATCTATCTACAGTTGCCAAAATGGACTCTTGGAAAATTTGTAATAATTAAGGTGGCCATATAATTACACCGTGTTTTATATTGCTCGAAACTTCAGGAATATTTCAAATACAGCAATTTATTCTATTTAAAAAGAGTTATTTGAAAGCATGTAGGTATGTGCATAGCCAATCAGTCGTTAGGTTACAGTTACGGTCGGTGAACATATCTTGCATTTATCAAGCCAATAGCGGTCTGTAGTAGGTGGTAAAATATTTAATATAATGGATCGGTTTTGAATTTATTGAAAATATAATAACATTAAAAAAAAATATATATATATATTTATTTATTTTTAAGTATTTCACAAAGTAGAAAGGGTTAAAAATCTGCTCGAGGATAACGGACTGTTGTTGAAAATGTTATTGGGTGCCAAATAAAATATTTTAAAATTAATTGGCGTTGTAATTCAAAACGAGTTCATTCAAAGTCTACTAAATATCGAAAACAGACAGGTGGCATCAATTAAAAATACGATTACAATACGATTGATATGACTACAATTCACTTTACGGTCTTGGGGTGTACGAGTATGCCTTTGGATACTTAATTCTGGTAAGCACGTACAAATTTTGAATAAAACTTTTCTTTCCCCAAATATCGTTAATTCTGCAAAACGACCTTCAAAACCCTCTTCTTTGGGCAGATGGTTTTTAATGTACTGCTGTCATATTTTATACCAAACCGGTTTCACCGTTAACAGGCGGGTAACTATATTTTAAATTTATGCTAGGATATTTATATAACCTGGGTTAGAAACGATTTCATGTAATATTTACAAAACATCCTTTGATTTTATTGATGGCAATATAGAAATACTGTTGTACATTGAATATACAGTTATGGTAATAATCCAAACAGAAGGTTTTTCACGCCCAAAGTAAATAAATCTTAACAGCTGATAAGGAAACGTAATTATAATAGGCACCAGTACCTAAACCTATAAACACGGTGTGTGTGTAAAAGGATTGCGGCGCTATATCCCCTCTGCCTACCCCTACGGCGACGTTGAGATGCATATCTATCACCCGCTGCTTCAGTGCTCCTTTCTTAGTCGTTGCGTCGGTTGCGTCGCGCCGCATCCTCGTGTTCGGTTGTTTGACAGTTCTCAAAAATTATTTACAGAGGTAAGCTAGTTGCATACATAGAAATATAAATAGATTTTTTTTCCATTTTACCATATACAGACTGTCAATATATTTTATGCACCAATCAGAAGAAATAAATCGTAACCAAAAGCTCTGTAAGCTCGGAAAACTTTTAAGAGCCTTCCAAACGTATTATTTTATACCCACCTTTGTCGCCATTAAAATAATTAAAAATTTGAAATTTATTCAAATCTGAATAAATCTTGTAGAAAAATACATTTTTTCTTTATTTTTTCAATGATGTATAAAAACTTTGTGGAGTCTTATGTATTAAATTAATAATAATTACTTTGTTTAAAACCACTGCATTTACTATGTAAATATCTACATGTTTCGGGAGCAAAGCTCCCCACTAAAATTAAATATTGGATAAAATTTATTATTAGGTCATTTTTTTATCCCGAAGAGGGGAGCTTTGCTCCTGAAACATGTTGATATTTAAATATTAAATACTGTGGTTTTAAACAAAGTAATTATCATTAATTTAAAAAATACATTCCATCGAAAATTATTGTTTTGTACCTAGTTATAATTGAGTATTAAATTTTTGATGACTAAAAGAAATAATTATATTCTCCATTTTGTTCTATTTGTTGTTATTTGTTACCAGTGTAAATGTGGTTTAAAAATACTGTATGGTAGAATTCAGTTAAAAAAAAATCTATTTGTCTAAATACGTTATGATTTAGAATTAAGATAACAGGTAAAAAAAAAGCAGATACGTGCTAAGAATAATATTTTTACTACAAATAATTATTTTAAATCAACGGAGTAAATAGTTTACGCAGTCTCTAATCCGATTTAAATAGATTGGCGGTAGACTTAAAACCGTTATCATTTTTATTTTTTTAGCGGGAGTAAAACTGTAGATGAACAGATGTTGCTGTCTGTGGCTAATTCTCTACATACATTGCCGCTATTGCAGCTTTACCACAACTTATATAAATAAAACAAATATTTTATGCAAATCGCGAAATGGCTAAATATAATTGTTACACACCCATGACAGGTGAGTACTTACCTACACAGCACTTATAATTGCTTTTATAATGTCACTACCCCTTCCCCCATTAACATTTAACCTTTTTTTATGTTTTAACTGGGACTTTTATTAGTTTGGTGAAATGGCCAATAATCAGATGTTTTATTGATGTTTCTAATTGCGATCTATGCGCCACTCAAAAATAATTGTTTCTGGTATAGGTAATACAAGATTTATCCTCAATTTTAGCATAATTTAATATAATAATAATAATAATAGTTGGATGACTTGTATAGCGCCGTTTTTGTGAGAAATCACCTCAAGGGCGCTGTACAAATATTTCTTAACTAATTATGTACAGACAGATACAGAAAAACATACTTACCTGGCAGGTTGCTTCAGATGAACACAGTTTTAGCATGTTACCATTTGTATCTTGATTGTGTGATTGTATGTGGTTTTTAGGGAAACTTTGTGAGAAAAGCTTATGACTTTTTTTTAATATTGAAGGATTTATTTAGAATCTTCATAATGATTTTACATATTTCATTACATTACATTTTTCTCGCTTTTTATGCGGAGAACTGTTTTTTTGTGAGGGTTTTCTTATTTTAATTGTGTTGTCAATTTAAATATTTTAATATCTAGTTTTATAATATTTTACCTGTGGCTTGAGCTACTTACGTGATTACTTAATTTATTATTTCATATATATATGTACCTACATATATGTACATACATATATATTTTTTTAAATATAAAACACATCTCCATGCATTGTATTCGAAAGATGTAAGAAACTCGTTTTGTAAAGACCCCTCTTTTATCCCTCAGGATAAACCAACAAGTAGTAAAACCGAGAACAATAATTTCATTGAAAAATAAGTTGCCAAATTGGTAGTTTTATACTTCGCCGCGGCAATATATCCTTGGTGGCATTGCAATCATATGTATATTTTTATAATTTCTTGAATTAAGGCCATCTAGCGATTTTATGCAGTACTAAAAGAATTCTAGCGAAGATGCGAACACCTTCTAAATAGCGATTCCTCACACCGCTTTTAGTAAAGCTACTCGCCGCCAGGTTTCTACTGACTGCCCGTTCACAGCAAGGACACAAACCGCGGCGCTTTGTCTAGCGATCGCGTGCCGCTGTATTCGTATCCCCGTTACGCGGGTAGGGCGAAAAAGTAAAAAAATACAAAGGCGTGGTTTCAATGTATAATATTACTTTTAAAAAGAGGGGAAGAAGGGCGTCGTCGTTCCGCCGCGAAAGCAGGGGGCAGAGCGGGACGGAGCTAGAGAAATTGGTGCGGAGTGAAATGGGGATACGTCGAGAGAGAGTGCTAAAAAAATTGTCGAAGTCGCGTTCAGTACGAGAGTAGATGCCATCGGGGCGCGGTTATCGAGACGCCCAACGCGCATGTGTGCCGCGGCCCGGAAACGTCAGCGTGCGGAAAGAGAACTAATCTCTCGCCAGTACACATTCGCGCGCGAAAAAGAGGGACGCTCGTATTGGCGGGAAAGGCGGGGTGAATGCAGCACGCCACGACCACGTCAATCACGCGTTCCACGTTCTTACACCACGCGTTGCACACTCCTACACGCCCGCCGCGTCTTACCAAACATCTGACAGTACAGTCTACCACACCACACTATTTAACTGACAACACAACACACGACCGGGATGATTTCTCTATCTATCCAGTGCGCGGGTCGGATAGTGGATACCATCTACATCCAATGTTACCATTTCTAACTTTTTGAGATCGGAGACGAGTGTTTATACGAACCGGTAGCTTCCTCCAGCCCAGCCTCCTTTGGCTCATGGCAATGTGCGCGAACGAACAGTCTAAACACGTGTTCTTTAAAATAATCTGGTGAGCAGTGCTGATTTGATAATTTGGTGATAGGCGGGAAATTATGTGTTAGGTATAAAACTATGTTTTTAATTACGAAAAACCCAACAAAAAAATCTTGTCAAAGTACACTTTACGTGTAGGTATATTCGAAATTTAAAACAGTAAATAATAAAATTTTATTAGAAAATTTTATTTTGGTAGTTACATATTACAAGAATAAAATGTTTATATGGTAGGTACCTAACCAAGAAAAAAAGATTGAAAATTGATAAAAGCTAGAAAGAATAAGGGATCGTAAAATAGGCTGGCGTTTTGTAGTCACCAAAACTGACATTGAAAGAGTTATTTAAATCAAATCAAACAAGTTTTTTTTTTAAATTTGATGAAACTACTTCGGAAACAAGTTCGTCTTTACATTCTACCATTTTAAAGCAGAGAAAATAGCTATCTAATATGATAATTATATGAGAAGAATGTTGGTACGCATCTGAATCAAGATTTTATAATCGAATTCCTCGACTAATGAACCGAACCCTCATTATTAAAAACAAGACAGACACTGTTTGGTAGTAGCTTTCAAGATTTTATCGTTTAAACGAAGACATCTTTTAAACGATATTCGTTGTTATTTTGTGTGATACAAATTGGTTTAAAAATACATAAAGAAGTGTGAAGAATACAAGACTAAAACAAAACCTACCTATATTTAATTGTTAGTTCTTGTTTGCAATGAGTCTCTACCTCATCTCCGTCGGTGAGTAAAGTTAATGCCAACTCAAGGAAAGCTTAGGCTCATTGACTTTTTTTTAATTCGCCGTCGAAATTCCGCAAACAAATAGGTTTGATTTATCGCTCTTAAAAAAGGCAATGCCTCGTCGTAAAATATTAATTAAGTATCAGTGGGCGGTTTATGGCCATTGAACGGGAGATTTCTACTTTCAGGTGTTCAAAATAAGGAGGTATTTAAAAAAAAATACAGGGAGCCTAATAAAAGTGTAGTTTACCGAAAATAAAATATTCAAAATTACACGAAAAAGTTTAACGTAGTAAATTTTTTTATTAGATTATTTTTTATTTAGTTTAATTAAGCGAAGACCGAAATTCAAACCGTTTGCATAAAATTCGCAATAAAACTAACACTCACCAATAAAATTAACGACTTAGAAAAATCTTCATGAAAAAGTCACCGAAGGATTTTTTTCATAAAATTTTAATAATTCGTACCTGCTTATAAAATATTTTTTTCCATGTCACGCTTTTTTATGGCAACATTTTTTTTATTCGGGATCATTTCATTACATATTTCTTTTCATTTATTTTTTCCCACAGTTTTACAAAGATAGCATATAATATATATTTTTTTACATACATGTTAGATTGTTTAAATAATAATTCTATAGAAATTGGAACCTACATAGGGCGTGCGTGTGTGAGAAATATGAGAAATATAACTACATAATATGAGTAAATGAATATATGTTATTTAAGTAAAGTAACAGCAAGAAAGTAAATCCGCAATGGAATTTTTGAAGTTAGAATTTGTAAGCTATATTGCAGAAGGGAAACAGATACATATGAGAAAGATTTAAAAAAAAATCTTTTAACATGTAGATCAGTCAGTCATAATTTTACTTATTTAACACAGTATCATTGGTTGGTAGGTACTATTAAACAACTAGTTATTGGAATATAAATTCAAGGTAGATGGTATTATCATTGTATAATGATTGTCTGATCTTGGTGATAAAATCATTACCAATGTAAAATAAACGACATCTGAGTACCTGCACATTATAATTAATATAAAATTACCTACCTACTTGCATATTACATTAGCAAATAAATCTGTCCATTATAAACATTTTACATAATATAAAGAAAACTAAACGGACATTTTTTCTAAGTGAATTTAAAGATATACTTATTATTCACCACTTTATAAATATACACGTATCGAAAGCGTTGATTTCATCTGCAGGGATATATGAATACTAAAAAATAATTTCAAGTATAGACAAATGTTATAAATAAGAACACAAAGAATAAACAAATTTTAAACATAAGCAAAAATTGATTAAGGTAGGTAAGAAAGTTAAATTAAGTGGGATATTTCTATTTTGAATATTTTTTTTTATTTTTTTTGCCAGTCTTTAAAAGTTTATTTTAAAATTAAGTTAATAACCAATTAATATCAGATTCCAAATTTCTTACTTACTTGTGTACCAATTACAAAAGAAAACAAATAAGTTCGCTGTGAATGTAACAAAAATACCATTGAACAAGTACCTTTTTTTTACGATCCAACCTTTAAAAGTTAATTATTATTATTCTCGGCGTTTTTTCTCCTCAAATATTTTTCGTAACCCTTTTAGAGTAATATTTTGATCGTTTTCTTCCCGGGCGGTATGCAAATCAGCCAAATGGATTCAAAAATACAAATCTGTGAATGTCTACCCTCGACTTTCTCATGCATAATTTTCTCTTCGTTCGCATCTGTCACTTCTGAATTTGCATCTGCCGGTATCTTTCCAATACAAAATGAGAAATATCTTTCACAGTTTTCTTACGAAGTTTTGACTTTCTAAAGATACATTATATTTAAACCCTTTCAAATTTCGTCGGTATTAAGATTCTAACGCATTAAATTACAACGTTGAACGGTGAACTTGGATTGCTTTACTTTGCAAGTGGTCTAAAACGGGTAAAAAAAAATCAAAATGAGGAAACTGTTTATTCCTCTCATGTATCAGCTGTTAATGAACATTTTAAAGACTGTCAAAAAATTACAGATGGTTTCCGTGTTATTTGTTGGTGATATTTAAAATAAAATGGTAGATTATTGTATTTGGAGCACAAATCAAATAGGATATTTTTTTAATTGGAATTTGAAATCGGAAAGAAAGGGATTTGTTCGGAAGAAAATATGGGTTTGGATGTTTTTTAGGTTAATTTCTCTCGGGACGGGTTTGATCAGAAAGAGGGTTTTTTCCGTTTTTTTTCCCAGGCGATGATGTTCCGGGAATTATCCCGAGTACAATATTAATGATAAAATTGAACGTTTCATTCCTCGATGCCGTTTTCAACGTAATAACACGCAGAGTTCGCCCCCGGGCAGACATTTCTGTAATTCTCAGTTTCAGGTCACGTTTGCAATGTTTTATCTCGAATCGACACTGTGTGATTGCGAGGTGCAGACACAGTTACACAGTCATAGCCGCGTTGCAACCAATATGTCCGAGTCTTCGCCTATTATTATTGAATTTATAAATAAATGATTTATTCATAATACCTACTAACACGAACGATTCATAATGATTTATACACAAATTAATTCCGCTAAACCAAAATAAATCCTCACGATCCTTACGAAACCATTAGAACGTTCCTTTAAAAAAATGTATCTCAAGGAAAGTACCTACCGTGATACGGTCTACAATCAACTTTTCCATTATAATCAAAACACACTACTATGTGTTCTTGAATTTAGAACTATTATTCTATTAGACTTTTGAAAGATTTTAATCGGCGCTATAAACATATTTAATGCCCGATGTAAAATCCTTCGTCATTAAATGAATATGACCTTATTTACAAGTCCCGTTTAAAAAAAAACAAACAGAAAAAATGTTTAAGAAAACTTTTTAGAATTTTTTCTGTTTGTATCTTGTCAACTGAAAGTTAAATATATCTACAATTAAAAGCGGCTGTGCATAATGAAGGACTTATTATTTAGTTTTCATAAACTTAATTTAATTCTTGAAGAAAACAATGTTCACATAACCTAAATGAAAGATGAAACCGGACAAAAGGACAGAAACAAAAAATATTTTTAGTTTCTGTCCTTTTGTTCGGTTTCATCTTTCATTTAGGTTATGTTAATATTATTTTCTTCGATGATTAAATATTACGATGAGGTTTTTAAATCTCAATAAAAATAATTAATAATTAAAAATTAATTTAATTCATTTGATTACTAATTAATGTTTCCTGAAACTTTGAAGTTATATTTTCACTTTATTCAAATATCTCAATAACTATAAAAAATAACTCAAACTTAAGTGTTTTTTTTAGTTTGTTATAAATTTGTGGTATTCGGTCAATATTATATGGTGCAAAATGGTATTTTGTGAATAGTTGTGCAATTTCGTGTTGTCTTTTGTTTGATATCACTACCTTTCTTATACAAAATATGGTTCAATGGGGCGAACAACCGGTGAATTTATTTTTCGATTTACAGTGCCAATATAAGGTTTAAATCATATTTTGACCCAAGATCACATAAATATGATAAAGTATGAACCGAAGTAGACTTTTAAAATTATGAATTATGCGCGAGCTTTCATGTCACTTTTTCTGTAAAAATATTTCCTTGGAGAACAACAGGCCTGACGACCAAAATGCGTGCGGTCACTGTCTTGATACTGATTAATGTGCCTTTTCATGCCTATTACCTTATTTTTCATTAGAGTAATTATTAAAAAGATATTATTTAGATTGTGTGGGCTTCCCTTTAAAATTTGTTACAAAATTTACATAAATAAAAGCTTATTTTGAATTATTACGGTTCGATCATTTTTGTAAGTGTGAATAGTTAAGTATTTAAGTTCGTCTGAACCAGCCTGATATTGTTGGCTGTTTGGAAGTCGGTTATAAATATGTGTAACTGTGGTAGACGGCGGGTCTTGCTTCTTATCTGGAAGTAACAACGTAGGTAGTGTAGTAAGTCCATAGCGAAATTCTTGGAACAGATAACGTGAACAAAATTATCTTACTCGTGGCCGTATCTAAAATTCATTTCGGGTGAAATTTAACACGGAAAACACTTTGGTTCTTGCGATTCTTCTTTACTTGTTCGTTGGTTAATTTTAACCCATGTGATTCTAATTAGAGTCTAGATGTACGTTATTCATTGGCTGTCTTTGCAAGTGATTTCACCCGCAATTTAGAATTAAATGTTGAGGTGTGCTGA
>JAHDVE020006028.1:0-116247 GCA_022606495.2 Halesus radiatus | reverse complement strand
AAACCAACACCGAGCGTCCCGTCATGCAGCCCAGGGGCGTCACCAACAAAGACAAAGAAGATTGGAAGAAAGGATCAGTACCCCCGGCCCCCGTCCTCACCCGCCGCCCAACTTTACATAACTCCTATCATTCGTATTAGCGTCTTGCAATATATCGTAAGGAATAAATACAGATAGCTTCTATTTTTTTTTCAATTAAACATGTATGAAAACTTAGACCAAGCCGTATTTAGTTTTGATAATTTAACTGCATCCTTTATATGGTCTATAAATAATGTATAATGATAGTGTCCAAAAAAAAAAATGTCATAGATTTAATATAGGAATAATGTAAGAATAGGAAGTAAGATTTGTAAAGCGCCCTTGAGGTGATTTTTCACAAAAACGGCGCTATAAAAATCATCCGAATATTATGATTGCTGAAAAAATAAATAATAGTCGGATGTTTTAAGTGCAGTTGAGTGGTTTCGGTGTTAGTCTGCATTTGGTGTTAATATATTTTCTATTTCAGATCTCTCTATGTAACGTATCAAGCGGTTTATTTGATTTTTAAATTTATTATTGTTGTTGTGATTTTTGAAGGAGAGTGGGATTTTGTTGTAGAGTTTAGTACCACGGTATAAGTTTTTTTTGTTAAAATGTTGTGTTTGTGGTTTCTTGTTGGAGATAATAATAAAAGCAACGGTTCCGAGATAAATTAATACACGTATGAATAGAAACACTTTAAAAAGTGACATAACGTCATTATAAGTACAAAAAAATACTAACCAGAAAACCTAATTTCACCTAACTTATTAATATTTTTTTTATTTAAAAAAAGGAAAAAAAAACATAAAAAATGGTTTTCGGGCTAGTTTTTTTGTACTTTTAATTACTTTATATCATTTTTAAAAAGTGGGCCGATTCGTACGTGTGTTGAATTATACGGTCACCAAAAGTTATATATCTTTCGTTCTTTTGTCTATTTGGTATATTCCTGATATATTGACGTCCACTGTGGCAGATTTCTAAACTGTTTGATTCTAGCCCAGGGATCTTCTGTTCCAAACCCGGCGAGGACGAATAAAAGTTATCTACTTTTATGTGTTTTTTTTTTTAACTCATCCAATTATAATGAACTTGTAATCGAAGGCGGACCGAGGCTTTCGACACCTCTCTTATTCGGCTCGAAAGACCACTTGTCGTCACAAGACTGTAAATTTAGGTTACTGGATCCGAAGACACTCTCGTTCCCTTCGAGGGATGCGGGGTAGGGGGATGCTCCCAGCGCTTCACATATGGAGCACTGGTTGAGCCACTCCTCTGCCGGGTCCTGGCCTTGCAGTGACGTCCTATTGTAGCGAGGATGTAGGTCCAGGACTTCTTAAGGAAAAGGGTTTGGCGAGGCAGCAAATGGTAGAGAAGGCGAAGGTGAAATAAGAAGAGATCTGTTCTTTTTCAGCTCACAAGTTATAACAAATAGTAGGTTTACATACTGATTTTTGCACCTCCTTCAGAATAAAATATATCTACTCTTAGCTCAGTTCCATCTTTAAAGAAAACGGCTTTACTTGTATTTTTTAACCAATTGAGCAAATGGCACCTTATTGCTTTCCGTGTTTTTTTTATAGACATCATACTTCAATTTAAGAACTGTTAATATCATACAGGTATATATTTATTTTTTGGCAGTTGTTAATTAATATTATTAACTTATTATAATTTTCCAATTATACAAAATACACAACACGAAATGAGATAAATAAGAGCTGCAGAAAAAAGAACAGCACATTCCTCAAACATTAATGAATCAATGACATAAATATTCATTTGAGAGAACATTCAAGGCAATGCCAGAAAAAGGTTTTCGTAGAGTCCATGATTTTAGGACATACTAAATGATGATCTTCGAAGTTTATTTTCGTAAAGCCTTCCAAAAATCATTTAGACTTGTACCAAAAATTTCAGGGCTCTGGCTTGAGTTAACAAGTCTCGATATTTTGGACAGTGGAGAATGGTGCCCATAATTGTGTTGAGTTGTGTGATTGAGGAAAAGAAATTCATTGTTTCTCAGTCTGCGATAAGGAATATTGAATTGTATGAGTTGCAATAAAGAAAGTGAGTCAATAATACAATTAATTTATTTTGAAAATTCAAATGAGATGAAAGTCATTATTTCGCTTTTCTAATGAAGAAATGTTTATGGTTTGTTTAATTTCATCATAGGAGTAAAATACTCTTTCTCGCCCTAATCTCCATGCAATTCCACATAAGAAGTTATGTTGTATAGATTCAATATGATGAATATGAACAGTGTAGAAAGGATACCAAGTGGCACTGGCATATTCAAGATGCGGGCGAACTAGTGAACATTATAGAATTTTTATGGTATTTAAAAATAAAATGAAATGAACTCGTTAGGGGTCACGATCTTCAGCAATGATAGTCCATTGAAGAAGCAGAAGTGATAGGATTTACATAACAATATTAAGCACGGTATGTTATACCGTTTATCAAAACTGAATAGGAGATTAACGCTCGCGATTGTAAAAAGCAAGTAGCTATGGGGCTCTGGAAATAACTGGGTGCCGTTAAAAAAGCCTACCTACTTTTCTTTCAAGGAGCCGACACAAATAAGTCGGCGTTTGCCTCTGGCTGCGTCAAAAATAACAGCTATTTATTACAGCGTAATCTTATTCATTGATTTGAGATGCAAAAAACATGCATGCCATATTAACTGGGCTAATTTTAATACTTCGTCATATTTCGTTGAATACGAAGGTATAATAATTTGCAGTGCCGTGCAGTAACATTATTATTATTATTATACAATCGGCACACCTTTTAATTTTGGATTTGAGGTCAAAATACTTACCTAAACCTAATGATATATATTTTTTATTTTATTAAAGGTTTAGTAAATATCTTGTACGTGTGGGAAGTATTTTATTTATTTTTGTTTAATATTATATTTTTCAATTCTTTTTTCTGTAGCTCTTGTTTATCTCATTTCGTGTTGTGTATTTTATATGATTGGACTCAATATCCGTCAATAATATTTTTGACGATGGAACGGTTGTTCCGAAACCGGTAGGCGTGAAAAATAAATGCGGTTAAAACAAAGTTTGATTGTTTCATTTGATTATAATGGATAACCACAAAGTGATAGCTTCATATAATAATATTAAAAATAATGATTAATTAACTCCATTCAGTGGTATTCCCACAGTACTCATTTAATATTCTATTCACATACATATTCTATTCATAAACATATTCTATTTACATATTCCTAACATTGTTTCTACGATGATCCTTAGGTTCACATTCATCTAATAAATAAAAAAAATAATTATCGATTATATTCTAAATTAACAAAGTACGTATTAAAAAATATCTTCCTACAGCATCCTCCTTAACTCGCCTCATAACGTTGCTCTTGTGAGGTATGACATAAAAAAAGGAATCTGGTATTAAGTACTACACGCCACTGATTCTTTGAGTAATAGATAACAGGTAAACAATGTAATAACAGTACAATCCATCAATAAATTTAAAAAAAAACTTAAAGTCAGAGCCAGTTGCATAAAAAAAAGTTTTCATTCAATCAAAAACAAGGCGATATTATAAGCGGTGCTTCCATTCTATACTCGGATAGTGGCAACACTGGCAACCAGAAAGTGATTCCGTATTTGGTAAAGATATAAATCAAACGAATATAATTTTCTTGGACAATAAATCAAATGTATGCAGTATAGTGATTTTCGCAATGTGTTCCCGATTGGATCGGTTTCTAGCAAATCACAGCATGGAATAAAGTCATTGCTTGCGTAATCCTCTGATATATTAAGATAGATTTTAGTTAGGCTCTGATAATGTTATGTTCAGTATAATTATAATGATTGTTATATTTTGATTTAATCCATTAATTTTGTATGCTCTCCATGTCATGAATTTTGAACATTTTTGTGGCGGTTCCTACAGCAAACCTAGAGTACGTTCTTTCTGAACGCTGGAGGCCTATTTCGGTTATTTTTAAGGATAAGACATTGTTCTTAGCCACCTTTGATCTGGAGCCTTAAAATACCTGTATAAAACCCTTGAAACGTGTGGTCCATTTGATAGCTTCTCAAATTTTAATATACGGATTGCAATCTTTAAAGCACAGGCGTCAGGTGTGAATGCTATTCTTATTCTACCGGTATTTCAATGGAAGATGAGCTGAGGAACTGGCGTCGTTGATCCCTTCCCCACCGGTGCATAGTCGGAAAACACGCTAATCGCGCGCTCAACATTTGTACACCGTTGACATTTGTCACACGAGAACGGGTCGTTTCTACGAGTTGTTCTTGAGTTCAACAGCCCGGATTTGGAATGATTTGCCGGCCTCTGTGTTTCCTCCCTCCTACAAAATGGGTCTCTTCAAGATCTATGTTCACTTTTTCCTCACTTCCAAAAGACCCTCCACACAGCATTCTCAAAGATGGCTCAGATAGAAATTATTTTCCTCAGGTATGGAGGTAATGTCAAAAATGGTTAACGACAGCGGTTCTGGTTCAGACAGCCATAATCCTTCCGCGAAAGACATTCCGCATACCAGACCTGTTATTCTGCGAATGATTTTTTTTCAAATATTGATATTTGCTTGGTTTTAACAAAAGAAAAACTCAATATTATCGTGAGTATTGACTTTAAACATTATTAGTGAGTTATTTGTCGCATAATAATGCTATTAAAATAAACAAATTGACGAAATTGCGATGTTTGTAAAGTACTTATGTGAAAAGCCTGAAATGTCAAGGAATAATTATGTAAATTCTAAATATTATAATAAACTACACGTGTAAAGTAAGTAATACTAAACTATACGTGTTAAGTAGGTATGTGTGATGCAACACCAATTTTTAATAATACTGTGACAATTAAACCACAAACTCTTTTTAAATGTATTGTCATTGACGTGGAATAACTCTAAGGATGAGGATAATGTCTTATCCTCAAAAATAACCGGAATAGGTCTTTTGGTATCACCGCTCTCGTCGTTTTTTTTCCAATGTTTCCGGAAAAACAAAACGGATCAACAAAATTGTATTCTTATTTCAATACATTCAAAATCTTTTTTATTTCAATTGAGGTCACTGAGGTGGCCCAGGACAAGAATTCCCGAACACACCTTGTCGAAGGGACAACGGGTCCCCGACCCGAATAGGTCAAGGAGGAGAATGCCAGATAAGAAAATTTTGATCGTTTCAATATATAATTTGGTGACCGGATAAATCAACACACGAATCAATCGGCACATTTTTTAAAAGTGATAGAAAGTCATAAAAAGTTTAAGAAAAAACTAGCCGGAGCTATTTTTTTCTTCTTTTTAATCGCACTTTTAATGACTTTATATAATATTTAAAAAGTGTTCAGATTCATACGTGTGTTGATTTATCATGGAACTGATATACAGGTTTATCTCGATATAGATACTTCGGGAATATATCCATATATATATATGGATATTCAGAATGACAGATTCAACCAATTTCAAGATTTTTTAACGCTGAGATCGATTTCGCTCGGTTTTCAAATGGTCATCTCTGTTAAGCATTGGATACAAAAATTTTGATTCGCCCCACTAGTGCAATATTTTAATTAGTAGGTACGTAATTTTACCCCTTTTTCAATAGTACGAATTAAAAACAGAAAAAAATACCCAGAAAATAAAAAGGTAACGATCGTATCTGCGAATCGAACCCAGAACCTCTGTCTTACCGGAACTAGCACTCTAACCACTAAGCTAATGAGACCATTAGTTGTAGGACTCTAGTTTTAAGCCATAGTTGTAAGTAATTTTGCAATATTGTATATAAAATATGCACTTGGTCATAGATATGTATTAGTTTTAAATATGTACTAGGTTTATACATGTGTTAGGTTTATATTCTAGTTATACCTACCCAAGTCTAAATTGTAAGTCACTAGCTATAACTTTTAGTTGGTATGTCACTAGCTATAAGACATAGATGTAAGTCACTAATTATACGTATCCCAAGCCTCAAGTCTTAGTTGTAAGTCAATAGTTGTAAGTCTTACCTATAAGCCAATAGTAATAAATTTTAGCTGTAAGGTATTGGTTGTACGTCAAGTGATATGTTATTTAATTAATTGTAAAGCGCCCTTGAGATGATTTTCGCACGAAAACGGCGCTATTTCTATTACTTCTGTAATCCAATTATTATTATTATTATTATTAATTTCCTTCCTTTTTATCGATGTCATACCTCAATTTAAGAATTATTAATATCGTCTTCAATTAATTGCCATATTTTTTACTCTTTCGCATGATTACAAGGTTTTACCAGAATTTATTTACAATCTAGATAGTGTCTCGGATAGCAAATAAATATACAGGCATATAAAGATAGCATCCATTTCGAAAAATTACAACTAGTTTACAATAAGATAATTTTGACATTTAAAAAATTAAAATATATTAATCATAACCATTTTTTTAAATAGCTTCTTTTCTTTTTTCATATATTAAAAATTTTTTTTTTAAAGAAATACAAATATTCCATGGTTCAGAATAACCTGAAAATATTTGAAAATCTCCTACTACCGTCACAGTAAGCGGAAGATGTTGCTTTTGTTGTGAATTGAGGACTTAGCCAGCCGAGGAAATGAACTCACGACGCCTGGGTGAGACCCAAACGCGATGCCAACTCAGCCACTGACCGGTAAATACCGGTCTTTATACTTATATATAGAATAATTTTTATTTTGATGCCCCGGTTGTCTGTCGATTTCGTTTAAATTTCTATTTTCTGATATATATATATATATATATATAATAATTTTGTATATAATAATAATTCAATTTATTTTTTATAACTTATTGAAGTTTGTAAACCTCATTGTAATATTTTAATCTTTGAAGAAGATAATATTAACACATCCCAAATGAACCACGAAACCGAAAAAACAACAGAAATTAAAAAGATTTCAGTCGCATCTGGGACTCACCTCTACCTATCCATAATAATGCTATTAAAATAACCAAATTAACGAAATTGCGATGTTTGTAAAGTACTTATGTGAAAAGCCTGAAATGTCAAGGAATAATTATGTAAATTCTAAATATTATAATGAACTACACGTGTGAAGTAAGTAGGTAGAGGTCCTGGGTTCGAGTCCCAGATGCGACTGAAATCTTTTTATTTTCTGTTGTTTTTTCGGTTTCGTGGTTCATTTGGGATGTGATAATATTATCTTCTTCAATGATTAAAATAATAATAATTTTTCTTTAATATCCAATTATGTACTTTCTCTCATAACTTATTGTTAATTTTTGTCCATGATTATAATTTCTCTTTGCTTACGTCAATATTTTTCAGTAGGTATACTTTGTATCCTGATGAGGGAACCATTGGTTTCGAAACATGTTGATATTTTTTTTTTGAATAGTGGTTTATACAAAACTCCTAGTAATTGAATTAACATTCCCGGATTACGAATAACCTGACAATATTCGAAAAGCTCCTACTACCATCACACTAAGCGGAAAATGTTGCTTGTGTAGTGATGGAGAACCTAACCAGCCGAGGAATTCTCACGATGGATGCGTTGCCAACTCAGACACTAACTGGTCGTAATTTTTTAAATTTGTATCCTTAAGTTTTGTACTGAATTAAATTATTTTTGTTGCATTAATGAATTTTATCAATTCAAACGAAAATGATTTATGATTTTAATTTGTTTATTAATACATGTTAGGGGCTTTACCAATGATCTTTTTTTAGATATATTGAAAAAGAGTTAATTAGATATTCCACGGAGATATTGATATATATGTTTGATTGATAGCGTTATATCTGGATCAGAGCTATCGGCTACCATCGTAAAACAATTATTTCTTCGTAAATAATTGAATAATTATTTTTAATCAGTAATTTAACACGCATGTTGATCCGTGACAGGTATGTCGGTAATAATGTCTACTAAACACTAAATTTGCATACAGTTTTATCATATGTATTTAATAAGTACCCATATATTTGCAATGAGACGTCAAATTAAAGATGTGCTAATACGAAATCCGTCGATTGTGATTCATGGATAAACGATGGTTTAAACCAGAGGTTCTCAACCTTATTTGTCTCACCGCAGACTTTAAAAAAATTATTTTTTTGTATTATTTTAATTACATACAGTGGGAATTTGTACCCGCTAAGCCATTGCAAGTAGCTTCTTAGCAGGAATTTATTTCAACAATACTATATAATACAACAATAAATAACAATCATCATACAAATGTAGCGCAATAATAGAATAATCATTGTAGAAAATAATATTAACATAACACAAATGAAACATGAAAACGAAAAAAACGACAGAAAATAAAAAGATTTCAGTCGCATCTGCGACTCGAACCCAGGACCTTTGCCTATCCGGGGCAACCGCTTAACCAACTTAGCTAATGAGACCAGTTCAATTTATGTCATCTTCATCGATATCGTATCTCAAATTCAAGATTTGTAAATATTATTCTCCATTTTTAATACCATATTATTGGCAGCTATCTGTATAATGATTGCAAAGTTTCTAAGGAACACAATTGTAAACTAGACAGTGTCTAGGATTAATATCAGATTTTTTATTTATATGAGACATCTATTGACTTTTTATAAAAGACTAAAGAATATATTCAATTTTTTTGATTATTAATTATTTTTATTGAGATTTAAAAACCTCGTTTTAATATTTAATTATTGTAGAAAATAATATTAACATAATCCAAATTTGGGTTTGAAGATTGCCATATCCATTCCCATTAAAACCAAAAACACATGTTTTGAGACGAATTATTTTAACCTTTCAAGACCTGAATTTAAATTGGCATAAAACATATTTAACCCTGGAGATTAATGAAAAAAAAATGATCTAGTTTTTTTTTCCAATACTTCAGAAATTGTTGCTTCTTTCATTTGAAAGACCATTACGTCTCTAAGGGCGTGTTTCACCTAAAATGGCAAATCACAAACGGCATAAATTTTATTTTTATTTTTATTAATCACAAAAAAATTATACAACAAATTAAACAATTAAAATTAAAATAACTTATTTATTAAACTATTAGGCACAGTTGGGTACCTACCATTAAATACACATGTTTCATGATAATTAGTAGAGGCAGGTTTAAAACATAAGATAAGGATGGAATTATAGAAACACTTAAATAAATAAAATCAATAAATAAAATCTTAAAATAAAATCTTAAATAAACTGAAACGAGTCATGTACCCCGTGAAGAACAATAAAAATATTTTCCCGCGAACAATCCTCATGATCATACATTTTGCACTTCGTCAGTTCATTATCACAATGCCATATGTGCCACTGGCTTGGGGAAGTGCATCATTAGACTCATTAGAAAAAATACGAAAGGCGAAAATTAAACTCATCCTTCAAGTACAATTCATTCTATACCGACTCTTGTGAAATTTTCAAAACACTTGACGTCATAACAATAAGACAAGTATATGCCAAATCTGTATTATTACATCTCTTCCAATATAAACTTCATATTCCAATGCAATCTCAAACCGGAATAAAAACCAGATCCTCAACAAATAAAACCCTGAATATCCCTATAATACACACGGGAAATAACACTCTTAGTATAACGCAATCAAACTTTATAATTGCATGCCCACCAATTTATGATTAGCTTGAAAACATAAAAGCCTCTATTACGTCCGTTTGTTTGATTTTGGGAAAATCGTAAGCATTTGTGAAGACCCCTGTTTACTCTTTCCTCTCCCCAAAAATACCCTCCACACAGTATTCTCAAAGATGGCATAAGACAAGAGGAAAATTGTATTCCTCAGGATTTGAAAATATTATAGCCTCCATTACGTTTGTGTTTTCGATTTTGGGAAAATCGTAAACATTTGTGGACGAAATTCATGATGTTTTATCACCAAGTATCCTAAAAGGGGTGTAAAAATCATATTTTTTCCAGAAATTTGTCGCTTTCTTAAACATTGAATTGATTATTCGCTCATTTTTAGGTAGGCACAGCTTTTCAGCCTTTATGGACTGCACGCTATTGGAGGTAGCAAAAAGTTAAAATAAATGGGGGTTAAATGGAAGTATATAAAAGCATAAAATATATATTATATTATTTTCGGAATTTATAACAATTGTTAATATTAACGATCTTTAAATTTATTTTCATCGCTTTTTATAGGATTGCGATCGACCGTTTAGGCACTCCTGCTACAATACATATTTAGGTGGGCAGGTACTTCATATTTTGAACTCGATTTGTTACGAATGAATGAAAATTAAACATGGTTTCGATTTTAGTAGATGTGAAATCAGGTATGGTATTCTAAAATAAATGTATCGATTTAATTAGACCTTAACATTTATGTCTACACTGACAACTAATACATAATTAATTATATTTAAGTTTTTAACTAATGACTTACAATTCGAACGAGTAAGATAGTTTCGTCAGAACTATATAATGTGTACATTTTTATTTCTCCTTGCAAATTATGATCGAACCAATATATTGGTAACGGCATTAACATACCGTTAGCATTATAAGGTCATCGTTATTTTGTTTATATCTAACTTTAACTTTATTTGCAATAAATATTGCGCTTCGATTTTTTAACGCAAACTCATGGGAAAAAAATACATAGTGCCAACAGTGGCGTGCATTGCTCCATGATCAAAGGCAGTCAATCTAATGCTTATATATTTTTTCCCTTACCTGAAATTATAAAACATCCAAAATCTCTATTTATACATCTAATCTGTATCCTACAATCTAACATCCATATAATATCCATGTTCTTATACATTTTATTTCAACTGTTCTTTTCTTTCTCCATTTTTATTATTATTTACGTATTAGGATTAAACATACTTTATTATTTTTTTAATCTTCTGTTAACTTAAAAAGAAATGTCATTACTGTATTACTTAACCTTATTATATATTTTATGTACCCACGTCTGTCTTGACACAGAAATTTCCCAGTAAGGCAGACACCGATCAATCAGTTGTGTTATGTTTTACAACAACAAAAAAAAAACAAAAAAATTATGTATGTATATTTGAAAATTGAATAAATGAGGTTACAAGTTACTTAAAATTACTTAAATGTTAATCAGAAATTCGTCGCATTTTTAAGCAGTTCTGTAATTTTATCTTATGGTTAATTTTTCCTAGGGTAGGCACAACTTTTCAGAGTTTATGGTTTGCACGCCACTGTTTGCCAATCTATGTAAGTAATATTTTTTAATCATTGAAGATAATATTAACAAATCTCAAATGAAATATGAAACAGAAAAGACACGGACTCGAACCCATGACATCTCGGTCTATCCGTTACCAGCGCTCTAACCAACTGAGCTAATGCCGACTTATTGCTTTTCGTCATTCTTATCGATATCATATTTCAATTTAAGAACTGTTAATATCATCTTTAATTAATTGCTACGTATTTTTTGTACAGCTATTTTATATACATATATATATATACATATGTATGATTGCAAGATTCTTACCCCGTGTATTACCATATATAAATTCTTACACTTGTCTTATGTAATATTCTTTGAACTTCTAGGATTCATCATAAGAATGACTAGGCGATTTTTTTTTAGCAAATATTCCCGGGTTACGAATAACCTGACAATATTTGAAAATCTCCTTCTACCATCACAGTAAGCGGAAGATGTTGCTTGTGTCGTGACGGAGGACTTAGCCGGCCGAGGAATTGAACTCACGATGACTGGGTCAGACAGACCCAGACGCGATGCCAACTCAGCCACCGAGTGGTCAAATCAACACATATCAGAAAAAAATGAAATCGCATAACTCCCTGCTGTGTGTTACATTCTTTTTTAAATATTTTTTTATATTATAGATTAAAAATGTATGTTATTTAGTCATTGGATTTTACGTTATCTATGAACATATTTTTAATTTGTTTTATTTAGTGCATTTTAGAAACTGGATTATTTATTTTTATTATATTCTTTTTATTTTCATTTTCACTTCCAACATTTTATACATGACTTTTCGCTCTTCCTGTTCTATTAACAATTTATTATTATTTTTTTATTATTATATAGTGGAAACTTTACTGGTTAATGCAACAAAGCAATAAGAATGTATTGTATTATATCTGTATATTTTACCAAATAAATAAGATAAACATAAAATGATTTGAGGAATATTAACAAATTTCCAAATTAGCAGGTAGGGACCACTGACTTCAAAATTACATCGATATGCCCGAAGAAAGATTGACCCGTACCATTTTGACCTGTAGGCGAAGGTCACGTGACATCCATTTTGGCACCAGCCCGGGTAGCGCATTTTTTAAATAAACTCTGCTATCATTCGCACGCTGAGTGCCGTCTAATGATCATCGGAAGATTTTACGGGATAACGCATTCTTATGCATTAAAATGGCGTCAAAATAGAAGAGATAGTGAGAATAGTCACAAATATCGGATTAAATTCCACAGGAAATCGTTAGTTTTCTTAATTTTAAGCTTATTCAATATAATTTTTAACAGTTTTGCGAAAAAATCTTGTCAAACCAAAATAAAGACAACGCTTTCATGTCATAGTTTCCTGTGATAGTAAATTTCTGAAAGGGTCACACTAAATAATCAGAATATTCCGTTTATGTAAACAAGCCGAACCTTCTTTTTGACTTAGATTGGCAGTTTTGGTTAGTTTTGGTTGTTGAAACGGCAGTTACGGGAAAGATATTGGCGATAAATTCCACGCAATTGTAAAAAGGACAAGTTGATCATTAGCATACTTGCTTTTCAAAGAGTAAATATGAATACTTTGCGGTGCAATGCGAATTTCCTGCCAAATGTCGGGATTATTTATTGGAAAATTACTTTTTTTTTTAAAGAAAGACAAATATTCCCTGGTTACGAATAACCTAACAATATTTGAAAATCTCCTCCTACCATCACAGTAAGCGGAATATGTTGCTTGTGTCGTAATGGAGGACTTAGCCAGCCGAGGAATTGAACTCACGACGCCTGGGTGAGATCCAAACGCGATGCCAACTCAGCCACTGATCGGTCAAATTACTCATGGCTCATCCCTAACCCTGCTAAATTTGTCTTCTCCCCTCACCCATAACAGCACCTGTGTTGATTATCTTCTCTGTAGGAAGGGACAAATTTATTTCAGATTCAGTATGAGTTAATTAGATAAGCAGTGAAATACAGGAAAGAAAACTCATGTAACGGAGATTAGTAGATAAATTTACTATAATATCTTATTACGTTCAAAACCGTTTTTTATGCCATAATAGGCATAACTCAATCGTGGAACACGTGCACAATACACGATTATCTCGAAATGGTTATATCCTATTTAAATAAATATAAGGAATGAATGACCTTCAAAAATTGAATACCATTTGAATAAAAAAATTGCCTTGCCCGGATATTAAAAAGCTAAAAGTTCTGCATTTGTTAAAGTCATGCATTTTTGAAAATTACTTTTTGTTTTTCTTATGTAATTTATTTTAATTGTTCTATATTTCTCGCATTCACCTGCCACACCTACGTGAAGTCGATTTTTTAAGGTTTTCTGAATATGTTTTTAATAAATATGTATTAATATCGCATATACTTGATTCTGGCAATGTCAAGAGTATGAATAATAAAAGAGTTTGTTGTATGCATGTGAATGAAGCGAGGAGTGTGTTCCATGACAGTGTTGTGTGGCGTTCTATCCACGTGGGAACGCTATTTTTGATCTATCAGAATTTTTATTTTGTTAATTATTTATTTTATTTTATTATAGAAACAAAACAGTAGTCGAGCACAGCGAGAAAAATTTTCAGAAATTAAAATTACATAGTGGGTACCTATAATATGTTATTGGGCTACATTCGTATTGTCTATACCGTATAAAATAAAAATAAAAGTCATCACAAATGTACACAAAAATATAGAATATATTTTTAAAATCGAACACCCATATTAAACAAGAAGCCATAGCAGAAATGATTTGACAATCCCAGTGAGTGCTACCACAATGTACCAAAAAACTCACACCTATCTTGGACTTACAAATTCACAATAAAATTTCCCCCGAGGTTAAAAACTGCGAATTATCATCCTTCGGCAAAAATGTCACCAAATGGGTTATTGACATGGGAAGAACGGAGTCCGAACACCGGTTAAAAAATATTACTTAACTTTTATATATTTTTTTAATAGCACGTACATACCTTTTTTTCTTTGTTCTATACCTTCATTTTATATTTTTCTAGTACAATTTCGGAACATAACGGAATATTAATTTACACCTTAGAACTCGATATTATGATACCCAGCACATATTTAATTCCTTCGAACAGGCAATATGTCCAGCTAGGAATTAATATAGACCAGGCAAACATAATGCAACTTCAACTTACATGTACCTCGATTGATGATAAATTACTATGTTTTCCAAATACAAATGTTCCCAATGTAAATGTCAAATATAAATAAATAAAAAAAGAAAAAAAAGTATTTATGCATGTGTGAGCGTGTCTGTAGGTGTTATGAGTAGTGGGCTACATATTATAAAAGTGATGCCATATGTATGTGCATTGAGCAGTTTATATAATTGTTAAGATGCTCTTTTTAAATGTGGACAGTGAATCCGAAAAAATGCCAATGCTAGAGTTGTTTAGGTAAATATTATTGAATTGATGAAGAGCACGGTTAATTGCCGATTTTGTAGCTGCATTTATTTTGTATCTATGTGTGTGTAATAGTGCTGTAGGTATGGCATTATGCAAGATGCTCCGAAGAAATAACGTTGACCGCATCTGCACCTGTGCACAACGGTGAGGCGTACCAAACGCGTGCAGTACATTAAATTTCATTTTAAATGGTTGGCATTGTCCGCCCGAGAACGGATCGTTTTTATGATTCTTACTTTATTATTATTATTTTTATATCGTATTGTAATTTTTTTTTGGTGTACAGTGTCATGGAACATTTCTCCCTCTTGCTGTGTCAACTGTGATTAGAGGTGCATAAATGTGGAGATAATCTTCTCTACCCAGTGAGCGGGCTGCCTCTTTTTTATTTATTTTTATTTCTAAGAATTGTAAATTGTTTTATGTTCTAGCGGCACTTGCTGACGGCAATCTTATATTTAAGCTGCTCACTAAGGTAATGGAGGGTATACGATGGAATTTGGGCGGAGATGGAGGGGTCGGTGCTGGAGGTCCTGTGGCCGAGGTTGGAGATGGAGTTCGATTCTAATTTGGAGTAAAATATTTTGGCTAAAACTATTATATGCTTTAGGAGTGAAGGAATTTAAATGATTTTTACTTGTGTTCAAAAGCTGGATTGTGATTTCATGCCAACTTGTGTGCTTCCTCCCCTAAAAGACATGATCTCAGCTATCATTAACGGTCTACCCTCGTTATAGCATTCCCAAAGGCGACTTACACCCTGAGGGATTCCTCAAAGCCCCTTAAAATGGTGGACTATTAAAAACAATTATTTTAAAGTTCATGCTCATAAAAACTGGGCGGATGTGAACACGTAAAAAGAATGTTCTAATGATAATATCGAATAATGATAGAAAATAGATTATATTCGTGGTTACCTTATATTAAGTAAGCCATTAAATAATGTTTGATCTATATTATTAACCGCACGTTCACCGCCCATGAAGATGTAATAAATTTACGAAAAACAATACTTATGCATTCAATGTTGTTCCCAAAATTGAGATTAATGTATTATTTGCTCGCCATCTCGTAAAATAAACACGGAAAGCATGTGATAATAGCGCGGTTTCACTGTCGTAAAATTTAATCTGTTTTTGAACTATTAAATATTATGAATTGCTAAAGACGTATGATTGAAGTCAGCCATAATATGGAAAAAGAAACCAATTAATTTGATTTTGTTTACATTACGTGAATTCTTCGTTATAATATTTTTTGTTAAGGGAAAAGTAAGAAAACAGTGCGTTAAACTCTTTGGAATTCAACTAACAGGTCATGGGTTCCAAAACCCATTGAGTGAAAAACAAGGTAAGTAAAATTATGCCAATTTTAACATCGGATCAAAATTTAAAAAAAAAAGGAAAATACCTTTTAGTAGGTACAATAGCTTGCGGGAATCGGATTCAGAAACGACATATTTTTTATTGGCGTTGTTATGTTCAGATCTTTCTCCACCTTATTCATTTCTTCTACATCCTCTTCCTCCCCCAAAGACCCAAACCGTTTCCAAATAGGGGAATCCGGAAATTTACATTCCTGTCCGGAATTTTATTAGAATGTAGTTCACAACAAAAAAGAGCTGAATTATCAAATAAAATACGAATTATTTGAAATCGCCCCCAAAAGCACGTTTAACTCTTTATCACCCCACAAGCGACGTAGATCGCCCACTGCAGCACTGCACTGGTGGGATTCACTGATTTAAATAAATGCAAAAATATTACGATTAAAACGCTCGGTGTTCCAATATGCTCCGCGCAATGATTGTGTATTATTTTCATAAAACACTTTGCATGTAAAAAAAAAATAATAAGATTTATAAAGAACCATAATAATAATGTAATATGTAGGTTATGCACTGTATGCTATGTGTAATATATATACCCAGTGGCGTGCACACAATAATTAGTGGGGAAAAAGGTGAATTAACTGATATTTAAAAAAAAACTTATCACTGACGCTGTACGTTTTTGTTAAGAATGGATAAGCTACTGGTTTCAGCCGATATCTGTTGAGATTACCTACCACATCAAATATCAAAATTTCCGTTCATTTATGCATTTGACAAGTCAATTACTGGCTACATAAAATTTAAAACAAATACCAATGAGAGAAAGCCAACATAAAATTATTTCGTTAGTAAAGTTGCATTAATCAATAGAAGTACCAACAGGTAGCACTGGCTGCTACATTTGTAATATGTACTGATAGGCACAGCCTTCTGCGACACTAACAGAAACAAGTCTTCTCTTAAATGCCTATTGCGTACACATGTAGAATACTGTCAACATTTGAATATTACGTTTTGCATACTTAGTTTCTGCCTTTGACACGTTATATATAGTAGGAAGATCGGGGGCGCGCGAGGCGCTGCGGTACGTAGCTGGAACATTTCGAGTATTTTTGAAAAGACAGATTGATATCTTGCAATATTTGAATATATATATATATATTTACATATTTTTAATGTGAGCAAGGTAGAATAGGCAGTGTTTGTGTGCCTATATGGAATGCACGCCTCTGTATGTACCTACCCGGGCATAATAACTTTGCGATGTGTGATGTGTAGTTAATTAAATTTGTAATTTATTCGCTCAGTTTCAAAATGTGTTATATTTATTTACTGCTTGAACTCTCGAATATTAAATTAATAATTTTAATCACAGACTCAAGATTAAAAAAAATCACAAAGGGTTTAAATAGCATATTTACGAAATATATTCTTGATTACGATTATCGTAAACAAACTATTACACCTTTATCTGAAATAAACAGAGCGTGGCGAGAATATTTTTTGCTTAATATGATTAATATAAATTTCTCTGGTGTAGATTAGATTGGTTTCCAATGTTCATAGAAGTATCGGGTGAGCAAGGAGTTTAGTTTGAATGTAAAAACTGATACATCGACTTTTTTTATGCGACATCTCGCAAAAACTACCCTGTTTCACTATATGCCTAAAGCTAGGGGAACTATGAGCGTAGTAATAACAATAGATCAACGTATAAAATGGATAGAACATATTGCGCAAAATATTAAACGAATACGAAAACTGTAAATAAGAAACTAAGAAATATTTTCCAAAAATCTATGCTACTGAAGGTTTACTATGCTTTAGCACACTCAATTCTACAATTTGGAATAAAAGGCTGGGGAGGAGCGTTTAAAACTAACTTAACCCCATTGGAAATAGTCTAAAGAAGACTGATTAAAATAATTCAGAAAAAATCATCTGATTTTTCAACCCGTGAGTTATTCAACGATTTTAAAGTCTTAGATACCAAAAAATTCATTACTTCAAATCCATAAAGAAATCCTAAAATTAGACAGGACAAATAATAATCCCTAAACTTAATACAACAACAGCTCAACACCATTACACATATTCTGCCATAAAATGTTTTAACAAACTTAACGAAGAAATTCTAGTTGAAAAAAATTATGAAATTTTTAAGAAAAAAGTTAAAATACATTTTATTTTAGGTGTATATTATAAGTTCACTTGGAAAAAATGTATATATGTTTATATACATACATTATATAGATATATTTTATTTCAAAAAATTTCCTTTTAATATATTTTTTTGAAATTAGTGTGTAGACATCAGAATATCATGTTCATGGTAGTATTCTTGAAATTAATTATATGTATAACAAACCATAATAGTACTCCCTCTCTAAACACGAACATTTCTCAATTAGGGAGGTATTAATTTTTTAAAAAAATACAAGTTTTGAGGTGGGATAAGTGGAGGCAGGATGAGAAAACTATTAATGACTCGTTCCTATGCTGCCGACATTAATTGTTAATAAGTGTTGAAATTTTGTTGGTCGAGTTTATCGCTGGTGCACCGGTAGTGTAGAGGTAAACGGTCTAGTCACATCTACCGGTACAGCGTCTACGCTGAACAGTACAGTACAGACACGATAAAACTAGTTGCATACATTATAACACATTCACATTAGAGCGTACGTAAGCGTAACGTATCCGCACATGCACGGGCTAGCATCGCCCAGCACAGGCTGAGATTGTCGACTAGAATATTTTTACTTTGCTGGTGGCCAGTGAGTGGCCACCAGACGTCTGCGCTGCCCTGCTGCTAGTTAGTATGAAATATTGCTAAAGCTGAGAAGATGGATAACGATAAATTGGTCAGGGATTATAGGTTATAAAATAATAATAAACATGGGAATAGGATTATACAATCCTCAAACATGTTGTGTTGGACGCCAACGCTCAGTTGACAGTTCAGTTGACAGTTCAGTTGACAGCCGTACTCGCGTCTGTGCTGTGTTTGTACTGTACTGTTCTGCACTGCGAGGTGCTGGCAGATGTATTGCAGACCTTAAATGTTGTTATTTTTTATTGAAATCCGTGGTGGTTTAAGCGGTTAAGATCCCATAAATATTTCATATTTATGTAATATAAAAAAGAAAATAAAACACACACGTAGTGTATTTGTGGCATGTTCCAAATTGGTAGATACTGTCAATATCGCCCTGGTGAAAGATCACCATTAAGAATCGAACTTTGCGCGTTTCTTAAAATGCCTTTAGTCGTATTTGGTGACAAGATCTGGATATCCAGGTACTTCCCAACCTTCATTTTTTTCCATGTTCTTCCCTTCCCCATTCTCGTCAGCTTTACAGTATACCCCAAACGGGATGCCTCCGGTTGGATAGAGTCGGGACTGTTGAGTTGTGTGGTATTAATATAGAAAAAGTTTATTGGTACAAGTCAAGAATTCTCAAAGTCTGACTGAAGAGGGTTAATGAAACAACCTCAAAAATAGCATTGAAAACGAAATAGAAGACGCATCTAATTAGATGACATCAAAGTCAATAACTCTAGTCCGCCTCTGCACAGGACCCCCTAGTGAGGAGGACTAAGGAAAAACAATAAAACCCTGCAAAAAAAAATTATACTTACACCACATTTTGTATTTTCATTATATATAAATATTTTTAAAAATTCCTTTAAAACTCCGTTTTCTGGGAGTGGCTTAAAAGTAGTTAATTTATGTTCATATTTATATGTGACACCCAGTATATTATTTATTCATGCATAGCACATTGAAAGAATTTAAGCTTAGGAAATTTTACGGCGTGAAAATTCGCTAAACTTGTCCCAAGCGCAGTAAATCAGTAGGTAGTCCCAAGCGAATAATTCTTTAAATGCATGCATAGAAAATCTTACAGCCATGTTCACCGATATTTAGCAACAAGGTGCGATCGGTCATTTAAAAGTAATGTCGTTTTTTAATGCGCTTTTTATGGTAGCCATTATTCGGCATTTAACGCCGACAAGTGTTTTGAAATCCGAGTGAATTGATTTTTTTTTTGACGGAGCGTAAATACGCTATCAAGATTTTAGATTTTCAAGAGCGTTGCACAAAAACTAAACCAGTTTGTTTTGATTAATATTTTTGACCTGATTGGAAACAATTATTCAGTTTTTGCCCAACACATTTGGTTGACGATTTACCAGAGTGCAGAGATATGGGAACTCTATGAGACATATTTTTATAATTTCTACAAAAGATTGGTATTCATTTTGTGACGTCATTATTAATAAATGAATTAAAAATTGTTTTGTATTCACCACTTTATTAATATACAAATATATCCACATGTATCGAAAGTGATGCTTTGTTAATCCGGAATATATAGAAAACAAAAAAAATAATAATGTCAAGTATAGACAAATGATAAACACAGAACACAATAATGTAAGAATAGATAATTTATAAACGTAAACAAAAATTGATTAAAGTAGGTAAGTAATTTATCAAAAGAAATTATTTTTATTATTAATATTAACATAAAAATAAATTCAATAGATAGCTATTTAAAAAAATATTATTAATTAAATTTAATTCACTATTAACGCTTCCATATTTTATATTTTTAATCATTGAATATAATATTAAGAACTCTCAAAATGAAACATGAAACCTAAAAGATACAGAATAGAAAAAGATAACGGCTGCAGCTGGGACTTGAACACAGGACCTGATAGTAAGGATTATTGATTAAATCCCATATATTTTTGGGTCCTACCTTTTTATCATGACAACAAGATTCTACCCGAATTTATTTGCAATCTTTAGATAGTGTCTCGAATATTCGATTTTTTTAATAGGAGATATGAGAATGCCTTCACTACACAGCCGCATGTCCAGAGGTGTCGAACTCTTTTGATATATTCAATAACTCACATATTGGAGACAAATGAATCAATCACTACGGTCAATATTTGAATGTTTTCTAGTTCGGTTATATTAATTTATTAAAAATGTTTTTGAAAAGAATTTTTAACGACTAGTCCACCACAGGAATATTAAATACGAGAACACAGCGCTGATTTTTATTTATTTTTTAATTATTACTTTTTATTCATCTATAAAAACGCATTAGTATGTATAAGTACGATGTCTCATGCCCGTCTCGCTTGGAATTCCTGTGCTAAAAGGAGAGACAGTTTACAACATAATGTTGTATAAAAAAAAAAAAAACTTTTTTTCCATTGGTAGCAGATCTAATAAAACATAATACTCAGTTTATTTTTTAATTTCTTAGGCTTTAATTAACCATGTAAAATTTTCTAGACATTTTGCTTTCAAGACAATCAGATAGTTTTCTTACTGTCATTAACATCCTTCACCAAAATATAAAATTTACTCTAGAACGTAATGATAACAACAACCGAAATTCGCAAATTTCGAGAAAAAACGCGCATTGTCGTATTTTTGCGCAATATTCTAGTAAGTAGTTTTAAATAATAAATTAATATTGCTCGTTGTAAATATATCTTTGTCTATGGTTTTGACAACCTTGAATAGCCATACAGTGTAATGCAGCAAACTTCATATCGAGGACGCGGCGTACTGTGAGTCTTTTTTCGATTTTTGATGCAAACTTTTCAATCAACGTTTTCGTCAAAAGTTTTTAAAATTTAATAATAACCATTATCGTTCAGTCGAAAAAACGGTTTATTTAAAAAAAAAGTTCTGCTTAGTTTTTATAGAGAAGCTGTTTTTTAAATGGATAATAAAAGTTTTTATGAAGTTTAATAAAAAAAAAATTTAAATTAAAAAAAAAATTATAGAATTTTAAGTTCTACAAATTAAACACGAATACAATAAATCACCGTTGTTAAAAAATTACCCGAATTTCCCAAAATAACGCGAATTTCTCCAAACCAACTTGATTTTCATCAAAATTACACAACTTTTCAAAAAAAAAAAATACCCGAATTTTTCAGGTCCCTATCGATCACTCACTGCTCTTTGTTTTCAAATAATTGCGTAATAATAAGATGATAGAAATTATTTAATTCATTATTAGAGTGAGCAGCAACCTTTCCTAATTGTTTTATCGGGGTGATTTAATGGCTTAATGGTATGAAGTCGTGCTTATGGGGGCAGCCGAGTTAATTATGTCTTATTCACAAAAGAGTTATGGTGAGTCGTGCCAGTGAAGTGTGCACTTTTTCAGGCGTATCCAAAATAAAGAATTATGGCAGAATTGTTATGAAACTGTTCCATTTTTTAGACAAAGCACGATTTTTAGTACATATTGTATTATCTCATTTGCTTCTTCACCAGGGCCGGTATAAGGTCATTTTTTGTTTAACTGCTTTTTGGAACGGGTAATATTACAGAGAATTTTCACCACTGAAGAGATTAATAGATACAAGTGTTTTGTGGGCGTGTCTGTGTGCTCAAAGTAAGCTTAAGTTTATCTTAATTTGGGTGAAATTGAAAAAGACATTTTCAAACACCGAAATTCTTTTGAACACACTTTGTATTCTGCTAACGCAAGAAATAATAAAGTTTATTTATTTGTACATTCTATACGAGTAGTTACGAAAATGTATAAGGTTTCAAAAGACAAACATCTTAAAACTGTAATATTTTAGATTCTGATTGAGATACGAACTGTAAGTTTATATAAAAAGTTCAAAAATGCCTTCAGTGGTCTTCAAACTGCACATATTTTCAGATTTTTTTGGAAGTATTTAATAGAATTTAAAAGATTTCCTACAATTTGAGGATTTTTGTCTTTTGAAACCTTATAAATTTTCCTAACAACACGTATAGAATTTACAGATAAATCACTTGTAGTATTGCTTGAATTAGAAACCCACAAATTGATTTTTAGGCACATTTTTGGTAGCTGGCCCTTAAATAAATTTTTTGTTCATCGAATTAATTTCAGTTTGTCATAAAATAAATTTTCAATCAGGTGATGTACAACCACGAGCAAAACTAAATGTTTGAAAATACACCAATAATAACAATATTCGTCATCATCATAAATATATGAATAGTATGCATGTGTATAAAACTAGGACGGCTCATTTAGTTAGGTAGTTAGGTTGGAATATTGACACCACTTCCTCATATTCTTGATTGGACAAAAAAGCAAAACATGCACCGTTCACATAATCGCGCCAGGGGCTAGTGTCCCAATTGCCCGATCTCTCATACGGATCTGCTTTTCACGAGGTACGAATTTCACGCCATGGACTACAAGAATATCTAGGTACACAGGGAAAACGCATAAATAAGTTTCAATAAATTTCAAAATATGTGATTATTACATCTAAATAATATCTTCATTCTTTATTATTAGTCATCTTCAGTATAACCGACGACAAATTTATAATATGTTCTACATAAGGTTCATAGTTTTCTCCATTCTTTGTTTTTGTTCGTTTTTGTTGTTGTTACGACTGTCGCATATCAAAACACGCGCATGCGTATTCCGTGCTATCCTTATTCATAAATAAGGTCTACAGTCCCGGCTGTCGTAATTGAAATCACGCGCAAGCACCCGGGCTGTCATTTTAAGTTTTAATTGGTTTTAATACTTGGATAATGTTCTTAACTCTATATTTACGTGACTAAACATAAAGTTTTCAGGAGATTGTTCGATTTGTGATAGTTTGTATTACCAAAAAAGAATACCAGATAATTAAATTACTTCAGAATTTTGTTGAAAAAACATCGAGTTCAGGGAAAAATACCACTGACATCGTTTCACAACTTTACTGTAAAAAATGACGAAAATTTTCGACGGTAATTGACGGATAATGTATGCTTCTTGTACAAATTAGTTCGGTCATTTAATGATCGTTTACACGTCAGATAATGGTAGTGAAAGGTGAAGAATTGCAATACACATATTTACCTAGTAGTAGTGGCGTAACTACTATATTATCTTAAGTCTGGGCGGAACCAAGAGGGCTTCCAATTGTATGTTCTCAAGAAAAAAAAAAATGATGTTGCATCCGAAACTGAAAACAAGAAAATAAATGACGATGACCGCCTTCATTTTCGAATTTTAGTGAATTTTTTTACAAAGTTTTGAGTGAAATAAATTTTATATAAAAACAAAGACGAAATATGGTGATTAATTATAAACCGTAAAATAAGAAATGCATATAAAACAGACAAAATGTAAAGCGAAATACTACAAATAGGCGGGGGCTGGGTAGTGATTTTCAAAAAAAGACAAGGGTATAATTGAACGGCATTTATATGAAGTGATTTCGGTAAATATGAATATAAGTATATATTTTTCTTGTTAGTTTTTTTTTTATTATTTAAAAAACCCAAACTAAGAACCTAGAACCAATTTTATATATAATACAATATATTAATTAGAGATAAAATAGATTTTAGGTTCTTAGTTTTTCCCGTAAATAAAAAAAAAAAACATAACCTAAAACTCAAACAAAAGCTTTAAACTTTACCAAGCTTTAAAATATTTAAAATGGGTGTTTTGCTTCTCTGATGACTGAAATATTTATTTCCTCATTGTAATTAAACAAATAAAAAGTGTTTTTCATTAGTTCTGGATGTATCAAGAAATACGTGCTTATATTCATATTTAATCTGATTTCTGATTACGATTCTGTATTTGCGGTTTTTTGTTATATTTCACAGTTACATCGCTATTGTAGAATGCACATTTAGCAAATTAAATTCAATAAAAGGTAATGAAATAAATTCGATCAGTCAATTAAGTTTAGTGACTTGTTATAATATTAGCAATTGAACATGAAGATGTTTTCAAAATGTCAATGAAGAATGTGATGCGAAATCTTCAAGAAGGATTATAATCGGTAAGTTTTGTTATTTTATTTTTGTAAAATAACGGTAGTAGCGCCCGTTGGTAACTTTTGAGGGCTGATAATATTATTTGTAACACTTATGATGCTAATTGTTTTTTTTTTTTATAAAATCGTTAGAATAAGAAAACTTGAAACCTCTGTAACAAATAGGTAAGTGGAAACTCTGCCTCCTAAGGCTGCGGCTTAAAAATCCAAGTGGAATAAAATTGCAGATTAGTTACAACACTATTTAAAAAAAAAAACGAAATAATGGAAGATAGGAAAAACGATATGACGTCCTGTCTTTTCTTTTACATTTTTAGCTTGAAATAGTTGCCTTGATCAATAAATTTCACAAGAAAAAACTGTGCAAATTGCATGACCCCAGAGTTTTGCATTCAAAAGATTTTGCTACTGTAGTTTCAAACATTAAAGTCCGGTTTTTTAACCATCCGTTCGCAACGCTTAATATCACTTTTAATTAATATTTGTTCTACCGCCGGATTTCGCCGTTTTATAAACGTTCGTTAGATTACAGGTCGTTTGACAGCTGTCACTAGTTGCTCGACAATCTCTTGTTTGAAACCGAACTATTTTAATTAAAAAGACAATACATAATTTGCATTGGGGAAATGGATTTCTTATCGAGTAGTGATAGTAATGATAACGAATTGCAATTATTCAAGATATAAAAAAAAACGGACGGACAACGGACCGTTAACGAAACGGTTCGTTACGTAACAGAAATTTGGTAGTTCTTTCATAAAACTGGCCCTGAAATTGTGAATGTCACTATCAAAATATCTTCTAGTTTTCTGCAAAAGCTCTCAAGAAAGCCTTGCATTGTATTGCGATGCTTTGGAGCGTCGTGTCTTTATTACGTACAACACGGTTGTTAATCATTATATCTGCCCTTGGCGCGTTAAAAAAGTCCATATTGGGACATAGGTTATATTTAATGCACTCATTCAACCTACCAGGATTTCCTATAAACTAATAGGTGCTTTTGAAGAGAAGGCGTTTTATAAAATCAATATAATAGGATCAACACAAAAGCAATGGTGAAATAACTAAGAGATTAACCGATTGAAAGAAGTAACGAATAGATTTCAGGGTTCATCTAATTTTGAACTGATCTTCCGCTTTGCAACTATGATTCATTATTCTAAACATGGTAATTACTGGACAAGGTTGCAGAGTTACATTACAAATTACGGAGTATGTTGGAAGCGCTTGGTTTAGGCGATTTATTTAACATCGTTTTGCGAAAGCACGTGATGCGAACACGAGCCCAGAAATCCTTGCCATCACGATGCGAGTGAATTTCTCCTATGAAATGAGTCTCTTGCATGCATTATTATTTGACTTGAATAGATTTTTCTAGTGAAAATACATAAATGCTACAACAATAAAAAAACTTATGTTTTTATAATCAACTGGCTGATGTGCACCTGGCCTTTCTCGGGATTATTATATTTTTTTTGGAATAAAGTTATGAAGTTGTAAATTCTTGCTTGTCGTTTGGGTGCCATAATTGCTTTGACACCGAAAGTAACGATCCATAACCAAAGAAACAAAGAAACATTCACAAAATTATTTCATTCCTAAAATGAAATCGCTCCAGTTTTGTAAATACGATTAAATGGTTTAACCTTAACATCCAGGCGCATAAAAACATCAATTCTAGAAGAACTTAGAATCCAGAATAGGGTATCAGCTGTCTCCCTACAGCCTTTCCTTAGATTCTTTGGACATGTCGCTTGCCAAACCGAGAACTCCAACCTGGAGAGGCTCACGATTACGGGTAAAAGTGGAAGACAGGAGAAGCAGAGAAGGTCACCGATGCGTTGAAGTCACCAAATTTTGTAGACGTTAAAGAATCACAAAAGTGGAGGAGCCTTTTACACCAGGGAGATTGGTGTGAGGGTCACGATCCTCAGCAATAAGGAAGTGACTCAAAAGAAAAAGTTAAAAAAAAATACTGAATCCTTTAGAAATCCTTGTTAAATCGAAGAAAAAGGGAAATCGTCATGCAAATAGCTCATGTCTGCAAGAAACGGAGCTCATAACCTCGTGATCGTTCGGAGATCGTGACTATGACCAATAATCTTCAATGTCGTACTCATCTGGGCAGTTTTATGTGGAGCGATTGAGGCGCGTCTCCTGATGGAATTCTATAAACTACTTCGGTTTCAACACTCCTTTTGCGAAATCCTATTTTTAATAGAACAGTAGAAATATGTGGAGCAAATAGTAATACCAGTGGCGTGCTTTGCTATACGACCAAAGGTAGGCTGTGTGTAGTTTTTCAAATTCGGGTATGAATTATGTTTTGACGGCCTCCATGGTTGAGGGGTAATATTATAATTTTTTACACCTTTGGAGATGCCGTGTGGAGGGTCTTTTGGAGGATATTCGAGAGCACCCACCACTTTCCCGACCCGTTTTAATGACCAGATGAGTCCCTCTATCGGTCCTCACGTTTAGACTCTACTTTTTGATATAAAAAAACGAATCTGCTATTAAATGATTCTAAAAGTCCCCGATTGTCCGTACACGATACAACACAGGTCTTATAGAGGATACTAATAATAATAATAATACTTGGACGATTTATATAGCGCCGTGTTTGTGAAAAATCACCTCAAGGATAAGAAGGAATGAACCTGGGTCTTGAAGAGATTCGTGTTGTGTGATGGAGAAATCACAGAGGCCGGCAGATAATTCCATAGCCGAGCTGTTGAACACAGGAACTAGTCGGAGAAACGACCCATTCTCATGTGACAAATTTAACCATGTACAAATGTAGGATCGCGTTTGGCGTATTTCCCAACTGTACACCGGTGCCAATGCACCGGATCAATGACGCTACCTTCTCAGCACTATATTGAAGTGCCGATAGAACAAGGACAGCATTTCCACCTGCGAATCCATCAAACGGACTGCCCGTTTTTGCATAGTCACAGGTCATCATCAGTAACGACAGTTGCATAAAAATGCATATAATATAGACTTCAAAGATTAAGGTAACATTGTATATGCACATAAACGGTGATTGTGTTTTACTTAATGAAAATTCATACTTCATTAGTATGAACTTCGTTCAACTAGCATTAGTACACTCTTTGGTAATGTGACAAGTACAATTATTTCCAAGCGTTGGCACCTCTGGATCAGCGCGCCCGTTGTCTGCCGCACCTTCGCTTCCAAACGCCATTCTAGCGAACTCTTCTTCAGTGTCCTACTAATTGCTATCATTCTGAAAATCATTAAGTGTATAGTTACCTAAATGGTCTGTTATTACAGTCACAAGTTATTTGAATCATTAATCATTATACTTCCTTTACATTGGTAACATACCGTCGTTACAGTAACCAGGGTAACAGTAACGCAAGCTATCAATGTTGCAGCCCATAGGCTTCAACCATAAATTGTTTAAACATTTAAATTATGAATAAACAAAACAAAAAATCACCACGGAAAACCTGCTTTGACCACCAAAAATAATATGCAATGTTTCTGCATACTTAATAAAATTAACACTACTAAATAAACTAATTTTCATACTATTTCATAGAAAAGTCAATAATATCAACCAAATAGAATCAATACTAACTCCGACAACTCGTAATGCTACCGAACGAATGCCATGTTTTGTATTGGATGCAACTATTAACCTATCTGCCTTATAAATTTTTAAAAAATTTTTGTCAACATAGACATGAGTCTCAGCTTTGTGATATATATATATTTTTATGTAGTTATTCATAGCAATGTTAATAATTTGTGTTGAATACTTTAATGATAATCAAGTCCATTCATTTTTATCTCATAAATTCTTTAACTTATAAATACGGTATAGTAAAATTTTCTACAATTTAATAATAAATTGTAATTGTTTTTATTTTTATTTTTTAGTTCTAAAATACGATTTTGTGCAAGTCAATTTAAAAAAAAAATTCGGGGGCAGACCCCTCGTTTTATTCCGGGTTATGGATTATCCTTCAGACTCCCGGTATGGACCACTCCGGTTCAGCCTCTACATATCTTAAATACGGCCCTGACAGTAACATCAAATACATCAAAATTCGTCCCAATCGGGGCGGTAAAGAACTAAAAATTAACAGTGTTAGTAACATCTTTGTTAACATCATAGAAGTACGTCCCTCAAACAAAATGAGTGTTACTAGAGCAAGCTGCAATAAAAGTACTCTACATTATAAACAAATGTAGCAACTGAGATATTATACTCTCCATTGACGCAACATCCGCCCTCTCACAAGGACCGCGTGATTTGTGCATGATCTCTGATGAAACGTTAATGGACCCAGTATACTGTACAGCTTCACGATCCTATCCTCGAACTGTTTCCCAAACCATCGTGATGAGAGATAGAGATATATTGCAAGAGACTCGATTTAATAATAATTATTATTATTTACACTGATTCCAATTTTCCAATTAGCCAGCTAGAAAAAAGTGTAAAAGTTAGTGTTGGGATGACTCTAATACTCAGAAATCGTCTAAGAATATAAAAGTAAAGTTTTTTTCATGTAATGCTGCTCTCTGACGGTCCGGTGAGGAATGAACATTTCACTCGTTACTGCAGACACTGCACAGAAAAGTCAAGTTTGCTAAAGTAAGGAAACGGTTTGCAACGCAGTCCATTGTGGGACTTTTCTGTGCAGTGTCTCCAGTAGCGAGTTAAATGTTCATTCCTCACCGGACCGTCAGAGAGCAGCCTAAGAAATAAATTTTATTTCTGTTGGAATATTGTGCAGTTGGGATTAATTTACGATAGGACGATACTTTTATTTGTAAAAATGCTTTCTACTGACTCTTTTTATTTTGTGAATAGTTTTAGATACAGTACAACTAAACAGATACAAATAATGCAAGGCTGATGTGAGCGTAACGAGTAAAATTAAGAAAGGGACGGTTAGATGGTTTGTGCATGTATAGCGGATGAACGAAGAATGTAAAGAGAATATATGAAGCGAATGTGAATGAAAGAAGAAACCTAGGATGTCCGAGGAAGACATGGCACAATCAAGTGACCCAAATACTTGAAGAGTATGTATGCGACGATGTATGGTTTGCGAATGAAGTACGGAATGTGTTGTTGTTTGGCGAAATGTCCTCTCTGCCTACCCGTATGGCGAAACGGCGTGATGGTTATTTAGTTAGTTTAGTATATCAAATACATATAAACAAGTAAAATCCATGAAAATTGTTAGGTGTCGCCAGTAAAATTGTTGTGTGGACTGTAAACAATGACGACAAAATGACGATGGTTTTAGTTGATTGCAATATGGGATAGAGATTAAATGATTAAAGGAGCAAGGATAGCCAAATACTTATCGAGTGATCTCATGAATAAACATGCTTCCCCGAAAGTAATTTTTCTTCTGGTGACCAAGAGATCACTCAAAAACCATTATTGTGTTCTATTTTTCAAAAACGTAGTGTTTGGTTTGGGAAGGTAAGGACTGGATAAATAGCAATTAAGGTAAGAGCCAACTACATTGTCATTTCAAAATCTAACAATGTGGTTTGATAGCGGCTAATGATGACGTTTTAAATAAATCGAATCATCTTTATCTGGTTAAAATTACGGAGAAAAACCATTAATACATTTTTCTTCTTTATTGCCCTATCCGATCGACTTGGGTATCAATTAACTAGGCTGGATCCTGTTAGATGTAGGTACTGCATTCGTACCAATTAGGAACTCCAGAGAAAAATATTAATAGAGAACAGCAAACGTCGATTCTACACAAGTTTTATTGTATTTAATTAATTACACGTAGATTTTATAAAATGTTATTTAAAAGTGAAAAAAAAAATCACCCCTTAAAAACACCCTGAAGCCAATTTTCTTGTTTGAAATTTTATCGATTTTGTTTTTTATTTTGGGGAAATTTAAATTTAATTTGGCTGTCTTTAGACTCTATAATTCTTGTGCAATGTAAAAAAAACTATTAATGAACGAAATAAAAATATTTATAGGCAAACCAATTGTCAATACGGATTGTTAACACGGATTGATAATGTTAACGTTGATTTAAAGTTTCTAAAAAAGTAGATAGTTTTATTACTTATGTTTAGTTACGGTTTACTATGAATAGAATATGAAATGATATACGGTAAAGCTCTTTGTTTTGACATTTAACGTCAAAACTGCTCAAAAACGACCGGCCGTAGATTTGGAGCATTTCGGCGGGCTTTGAAAAATTTAAACCTTGAAAATTATTTTAACCATGAAAACCAATTTTGGAAAAATAAGAACGAAATTATAGTATTAAAAAATGGACTAGAACTCCTTATTACGTAGGTTGGGTCTTCTACTACATCTTTCGGAAATCTTCCCGTGGATTATCAGTTTGGTAATCTTGTAAACATAAAAAAAACGTTTTGCAAAACTACGTATAATTGATTCGTGACACTGACAGCAGCTGAAGCGACCTGTTTTTTGTTGTAGGAAGACACTGGAGATTGCCAACATGACAGAAAAAAATGCTACCAGTGGCGGAGAGTCAAATTTGGCATAGTGACAGTAGCGGCAAAAAGGGAGGAGAAGGAATGTTGTATTTTTTTTTCGTTTCGTGGTTTTTTAAAGATTGTCTGGATATTTCTGTTGTACCAAAAATTCTTAAATGACAGTAATTCCAGCTCCTGACATTTCATTGCAATATGCTACATTATCGCCCTCTAGCGGCCCGAGTTGTACGAATCGGTTGTGTTATATGTTTTAATCGATTTTCTGTGAAATATATTCTTAATAAATTATAGAAATCGAAAATTCAAAAAAATAAGTAAAATAGGTAACTTAACGCGTTGACTGCTGACAACGCGGCTCACGCGTTCATACAAAACAAATGTGTGCAGTGTCTCTCTGACACTCTCATTTATAAAGCACGGTTTACATAGGACAGGTCAAGGCTGATATTTTATGACTATGAATTTCTACTTTTATTAATTTATTTTATATTAATGTTACTTACTTTTAAAAAAAAATTCAGTTCTTAAAGGTTTATTTCGGGAGCGAAAGTGTTTTAAGTACGATTTTACTCCTTTTTTGCTAAATTAAATATCATAGCCGTATAGTACGTGTACATATTATAGTCCTAATATACATGAGTAAAAAAGAAGTAAAATCATATATAGGTAACCTAATATTTATTTTTTGATTTTTCGTTTTCTATAATTAATTAAGAATATATTTCACAGAAAATCTATTAAAATGTATGGAAAAACCTAAGTCGTTCAACTCGGGCCACTAGATGGCGTTAGTGTAGCATGTTGCCATCTCAATGTATGGTAAATGTCAGGAGCGGCGCGCATATGTATATGTCTACGGTATTGATTGTATTAATATCAGTAAATACGACTTGAGATTGCTAGACGATTTCCCCTACCTTGTAAATATGAAGAAACCATCAATATATTATTATATTACAGACTTTTACTAAATCCTTAATATAATGAGAGTATTTGACGTTCGGCAGATTTACGCTAAAACAATCCTCACTAATCTTTATTCAAACAAAAGTAAATACTATGAAAAAAGATTAAACACTCGTATCACTAGAAATGCAAAAAAAGATTTACTCCAAATTCCTGTAATTCATACTACTTTTGGGCAACGGAATTTTAGGTACTTTGCGACAAGAATTTACAACATTCTTCCGGTTAGCATAAAAAAATCTGATTCACAAAAAAAATTCAAACACATTGTAAAAAATTGGATAGGGCATTTACCGGTGCACTCGCCCAAATTCTAAATTATTGATTCAACGATTTACGAAGCATATCTTAATATAAGTATATATTCATAGGTATTTTAAAACTGTAAAATAATTTGCAAAATTACTGCCTCAACACAGGCTAGCCTACTGAGGCGGGTTATGTGAAACTTCAACTTTAACTGTTTTCTATTTTACTTTATAAACCACTGTACACTTACATTATTATATTATACATGTCTTTTAGTTATAGTTAAATTTAATTACAATAAAGATATTATTATTATTATTATTATTATTGTTATTATTATTTTCATAACATAGTTTTATTTTGACAGAGTCTATATTTTCGAAATCGTTTTACTCAGCAGATATCACAGACGCAACCAGAAAAGAAGTTATCCGTACCTAAATAGATTGCAATTAATTGATTTATGATTGCTGCCATATACCAATTATTTATTGCCTCAATACAAATCACATGGATGCGCTAGAATTAGATCATTTTATTGCGAAGTTTTCTGGTTTTCCTTGTAGGAGAAGCCTCATAAAAAGTCCTTAACTTATTTGGCATTAACCAACTTACAACTTAGAGATGAAACGTTGCTTCATGACGTTAGCTATGTGTAGCAGTGGCGTTCATCGTTATTTCAATTATACCGATTTTCAGGAACAGGAAACATTTCCCTGAGAAGAAAATTTTTATTTCTTAAAGCGAAAACGCGAAATTTTTCAGGCAGTACCCAACTTTTCAGATATTTCTATATGCTTTAATATTTTTACCTATATCACATGGAATACATCAAAATAGATGTAGATGGAATACATCAAAACACGCAAAGTAAAGTTAACAGAATTCATAAAAAATGCGACTAGAAAAAAATTTAAAGAGAGAAAGGACATTATAAAAGAGTAGATAGATAGCTATATAATAGAGTAGACCTCCATCATGATGTTGGGTTTATGATATTAGGTACATACAGTGCATCAAATAATATAGAAATTTAATTAAATTGAACAAGAAATAATCGTTACTATGACAACACCAAGCTATTGGCTTTAACCTTTGAAATTTGTTATTTGTCGTCATAAATCTGTGTAGAAGTATTATTTCAATGACAAATTTTTAAATAATTTATTTATTCATTGTTTCAGTTTATTTAAAATGAATACATCAATACAGATTAGAACGCGGGAAGTGATTTAATGTGTATTTCGGTGGTGTTATTTTGTTGTAGATTAATGCCAATTTTGAAATAATTATGCGCACATTCAGATTTGAGGTTATTATTCACATTCGAATTTGACAAGGAAAAATGGAATATCCCAATTTTTGAATTTTTTAAATATAACATAACAATTGCATTTTTTTACAAAGGAAAGACTTGAAGAAATTTTAGTATTAGAGTTTAAGGTGTTTAAGAAATAATAATTATTCTGAATTTGCCAACCATATTTTGGAAACCGATCATTCTTTTGATATAAATAAAGGTTTAAAAATTTACATAAAAATACAACCGGTTTACAATTAGACAAATTTGAAATTTTAGAAATTAGAAAAAGTGTTGATAGTAAATTTAATATAATTAATAATCAAATATTTCTTAAAATAGCTTTATCATGAATTTATTTTTGTATTAATATTAATAATAAAAATATATTTTTTTTTAATTTCTAATATAATTTTGCCGTTCAATATTTTGCAATATTTTTATTAACCATTTTGATTAATTATTACCTACTTTAATCAATTTTTCTTTATATTTATAATTAGTCTATTCTTACATTATTGTGTTCTGTGTTTATCATTTGTCTATACTTGACATTCTTATTTTTTAGCTTTATATATATATTCCCGAAGAGGAAACCATCACTTTCGAAACATGTTGATATGCATATATTAATAAAGTGGTGATTAGAAAGCATTTTTTTATTCATTTATAAAAATGATGTCATGAATACCAATCTTTTGAAGAAATTATTAATTTTTTAAATTTATTTATAATTTTGTTCTGTGATTTAAGTTTTGCTAATAAATGGCCCTTTTGATACACACATTTCAGGAATACAAAAAAATCTCCTTTCCATTTAATTATCTTCCTAGAATTCAATAATTAAATAAGTTTAAACATAAAATTGTCTAAGAATATGGTGTACAAATTACCTCCTTCGGAAAGTACCATTAATATGTGGGCACTGTTTTGTTTAACTAAAAAATGTGCCATTTACGTATAAACCGCATTGTAATAATTATCCTTTTAGATGCGTGAATCGCACTCCTGCGCCGCACCATACATGCCCTGTACGCGGGCAGCTCACCCGTGTGCTGCAAAGCTTCTATAGTTTAAATACATAATACATACATATTTTTGACGCGTAGAAAGGGTTCGTAAATCGGATAGTTATATCCGAGACACTATCTAGATTGCAATTAAATATGGGTAGAACTTTGTAATCATTATAAAGATAGCAGCCAAACATATGGAATTTAATGGAGGATAATATTGACAGTCTTGAATTTGAGGTATGACATCGATGAAGATGGCGTAAAGTGAACTTGTCTCATTAGCTCAGTTGATAGAGCGATTGTCCCGGTAAGACAGAGGTCCTCTGTTTGATTCCCAGGTGCGACTGATACCTTTATATTTTTTGTGTTTTTTTTTCGGTTTCGTAGATAATTTAGGATTAATTGATATTTGCACTGGGACCATGGTGATTTTTAAACTTACCTTCATTTTCCTATGAGCCATGTCCGTGTTGCTATTTAAAACCTTTTAAACGATCACAGTGCCCTCAATTTTTGTGTACATTATTTTGCTGTCCTGTGTGTATTCGTGGATATTGTAACCGTTTTCAACGATGAATTTTATTTTATTAACTATCAATTAAAAACATCTTTAGATAAATTTTGTATTTCTAGGGTTTTGATTTCTACTGGCTCCGAGCAATCGGACAATTATAATGCATGTTCATCATGCAATTTCTTAAATTTGCTCTTTACATCCGGCCTCTTTTTATCTCGAGCTATAAAACTATATTAATTGTTGTTGTATTTAATTTTTCTTTTTAATTTGTTTAAATCAAATTTTATAATGTTCGGCGTTCAAGGCTATTTTCAAAATGTAAACATTCAATGCGGAGTAAACAGATTTCAAAATACCGCACAGAAAAGAAAATCTATTGTCACAATTATTTTCTCAGTAAATCGGTTTTACCGGTAATAAATTTTTTTAGGCACTCTAAAAATTTGAAATTGAGTGGCGGTAAATAGAATTATTTAAATAAGTCGTCTCAACGTGGCCTAACCTAACCAGAGTTTTAAAATGGCCTTGAACGTCGAAACAGCTGTCTTAATAATAAAGTACTAAAATATATTCACAATTTTACTTTACATTACATTCTGTAAAACTCTACCCACGGATCTTATTTCACGAAATCGTGATATCTTTAGATAATATTATAAATTTATACATACAGTTGCAAGTATTTATATTCGTTAGAGTAAAATTAATGTTTTCACAGTGGATTTTTGACAGTTTTTAAAACAACATCATATGAAGTAAGTAATTAATTTTGCGAATATTTAGAAAATGGTAGAGTAATTACCACTTTGCGGAATCTAAAGTGAATGTAGATTTTCAAGGAAGAAATAACCAGTATCACCTTGATCGAAAGTTATTTCTGATTGTACAACTATTTTCATATTACACATTCGATTCGATTTCTCAAGTCTTAAAGAATACCATATTACTCTTCATACAAAAATTTGTATTCAACCCATGGCTTTAAAAGCCAAGTGGATAAAGTCGGGAAATTAACTAACGTTCCCCACCATCGTATCACATCTCCGTGAACAATCGTAATTTATTATAATATATTAATTTCCTCACGTAACTCTCTCTATTTTTTCCTCTTCGTGCTTACGATTATACGATCGGAATAATAATTATAATCAGGTGGCCGATTCACCAAAAGATGCCGACTCATTTCGACCGATTCACGAACACACCCACCCACTTACGTTGGTCGGATTATTTTGCAAATTCATTCAGATTTACTTATTGCATTATAAAACTGCCCCAAAATGGCGATCCTTATGACAACGTTGTAATAAATAAGAATATAAAATTACGGTTATATATGCGCATTAATAAATATGCAGGGACCGCACAATTTTACGAATTAACAAGTGGGTAGGATATAATTTCTACATCTGATTATTACTGCCTCTAGAAATTTTCTGCTTTTATATTTGAAGGTCTCTACGGGATATTGCACTATTTAATCACAACATTTTCTAACTCTAATCTAACACAGGTGCTAACAAGAATCATTAAAAATGAATTATTGTTGTGCTTTCGCTGCCTAGGTAAGGTACCTTGTAAAAATAAATAAAAAAATACCTTTAATAAAAACAGGTACCTGCGTTATAATGACATGGTAAAATCATTCCATTTAAAAATAATATACGTAAAATCTGTGACAATAACTAAATTGGTAATAACTATTCTCTATTTTACAATTTGGAATTGTTGGTCGAGGAATATGATAATATTTTAAGTCCACTTAAAATAATTGAAAGATTGGTAATCGTTTTCCACTGAAAACCTTTTTAAAATATTCAATGTACTTACAATAGATAAAATGTAATAATTCAAATTTTTAAAGAAAAAACGTTAAATAAATTACAATTTAATAAATCCGCTTTTTTTGTCTCTTTATTTTTCCACAAACCTTGCGTTTCTTTTCTTTAATACTATTACTATTTATAATTTCATTAAATTTACACGACTAATTCATATTTTTCTGCTATTATGCAACAATGTTTTAAGTTATGGTGTAATTATTTAGAGAAAATCTCCCACCAAACACAATAACCTTGTTTCTTTATTGTGAGGAACAGTTATATAATGTTTTGGTTACCCTATATGAATCATGTTTTATTTATATACTTATCGTAAAAAAATCATATTAAATAAATAAAATAAAACATACTAAAAAATATATATATACATATATTGTTAAGAAAGCCCGTTCCCTGACGGTCCAGTAAGGAACAAGCATTTCACGCGCCGCTGCAGACAGCGCAGAAAATTCCCACAATAGACTGCGCTGCAATCTGTTACCTTACGTTAGCGAACTTTACTTTAGTGCGTAGCTGTGAGGGAAATTTTCGTTCCTTACCGGACCGTCAGGGAGCGGAATTAGTAATGCAATAGCTAATATAAAAGTATACGACAATAATAATGCAGCTTTTAGCAGGTTTTATGTATAGAGTTGACCAGAACAACACACTCTTAGTGAATTGGTGCAAACCTATGTATACGTTTCCGACAGTGATAGCCCTGCCAAACGTCACGGAGAAACAGCCTTTTGGTTTGCTTACGCCTACTTATTATTGATAGTGAGAAAGGGACAAGTGTATACTTTATTTCTTATTTATAAAAAGAAAGACAAACATTCCCGGGTTACGAATAATCTGACAATATTTGAAAATCTCCTACTACCATCACATTAAGCGGAAAATGTTGCTCGTGTCGTGTTGGAGGACATAGCCAGCCGTGGGATTGAACTCCCACTGACCGGTCAAACGAACATCGAATTTGAATATTCGTTAATTCATGAAAGTTTTCAATGCGATATTTTTATTATACAGGTTGATTGTGACGTACCCTACTTACTTTAACCAGTGATTCCTGACCTTATTTTTAATAAAAAAATGTAAACGAAATTTTAGTCTAAGGCAAATTTTTTTTAATTCACCTTAAAATATTTAAAAATCAGGTATTTGACAGTTGGGGTCGAGGTGGGGGGTTGGGCGTTAATTAGAGAGGTTAGTGAGAAATAAGAAAAAATAAAATAAAACCACCCAAACGTCACCGGAGACCAAAATTTCATTGACTTTTTTATTCCAAATATGATCAGGAATCACTGGTTAGAGTTAGTCAGGTACGTCTCTTGACATCCTGCATTGTTATATAGGACATAAAACCAATTTATCATTAACTGTTATTATTCAATTTAAAACATGGTTTTATAAAAAAGTTCTGCTAGGTAATCATTATTATGCATGACAGCTGTTTCGCCTCCCGAAGGCATTATCAAGCTGTGGAGAAGCAGACGATCTATTAATTTTATATATTTATAAATACTTATAATGAAACTAGTAAAATGTTTTCATTTTTATTACCAATGCTCTTATTAATTTCTGGGTAAATTGACGGTTATTTTAATGGTTACTAAACTGTAAAGTTTCCCTACTTATGGTTTATAATGTAAAATTGTTTAAATTTGACTAAAGGTCATTAAGGCGATCCACCTGACTTTGGTTCATCCGGAATTGGTCTTAGTCACTGTTTGGGCGTAGTTACACAACTATTTCAACCAATAAAGAGAGCGCGCCCAATACGCCACTTGCTAAACTCGCCCTCAAATAACACTTGATTTGTAGGGTTTGTAGGTGATCTTTGGCGTTTCCAAATTAATTTTAATAGGGAATGCGGGTTTTTTCCCCTGCATAAATATACTGACTTGTGTCATGGTCTATAATTGATATCGGCCTAAACATGTCGAGTCGTGTCGAACGAATTATAGTATTTTATGCATGTACTAAATTATCTTTTGGATTATTAAAAAATAAAAACTAAAAATATCTTGTTGTACCATGTCAAATCTGCTAATGTTTTCAAAATTAATAATTACTAGGACAATTAACTACGTAGGCACATGTGTATCTACTGTATGGTAAATAAGTATTTTGATTTTACCTATTCACGCTCGTGTACCAAAAGTTCCCGACCTCTTTTCATTGTCATGAATGACAATCATAAGGAGAAAAATGGACCGATAATAACCAGGTTTTGACACACAACACTTAACGCATAGTTTCCGTATAAGGAAACGGCATTATTATACTAGACTTTAATTGGACCAGTGTATTGTTCTTGGGCGATTTATTCATAAAAATCGCCGACGAAAACCAGTCACGCCCCGAGGCCACTGAATTCGCCCGCATTCATAATCAAAAGTGGTTCGATCAGTTTGATTGTAAGGGTATCATATTAAGCTATAAACTTGATGCAGAACCGTTTGATCAGAGATATTTTATTAAATGCTTCAGGGCGCTGCATCCATTGCTGTTTCCTATGTTATTAGATATTATTTTCTTAGAAATGACAACAATGTTCAGAGTACCTAGTAGAAATACAACAAGTATAGTTCCGTTTCATTAACTATTTCGTACTAACTTTGCATCTAACTCGTCCATACAGAGACTTCATAGCCTCGATACTAAATATTATTCCACGAATATTTTTAAATATAGATTACTGAAAAACAGAGTTGAAATTATTGAACTCTCACTATAATCTTAGTCTATTATTTTAGTATTACATCAGTATTCCAATTGTATTTCATTATATTCTTTCTCATTATATTTATAACTATCTGATGTGTACCCGGCCTTACTCGTTTTTTTTTTGTAATACATTTACGAAGTTGTGAATTCTTGCTTATTGTTTGGGTGAATTTAATTATTTATTTTTCTGTGAACAGCGAAACAAAGAAACATTCATTCGAAAAATTTATTTCATTCCATACATTTATTTTTTCAAAATATATATAAATAATAAAGTTCTTAAGTTTAAGTTTTTAAGTTTTAAGTTTTTTTTTTTTTTTTTAAGTTTTTTCTTTTTTTTTAAGTTTGGAAGGGTTAACCATATTGTGATTAAAAAATAATTGCCTTCAAGTATCGTTATTTTTAATTATTTAAACCTTCGACAGATCAGTTAAAGCTCACTCAGGTATTCGATCTTGCATAATAAAATAATATTAATTGGTTTACCATTAAATCTCCTAACCCAAGTCATACCTTAAGCGGAATAATGAAAAGTTAATTAAAAATCGTTTTAAAATGTGTGAAGTTATTATTCACTGAATTTATTTATAATTAAGATTTGTAATATTTCTTTCTGGTTCTTGTAAACTTGCAGTAAAAACTTTAATTTTATTTGAAGGCCTTCAATGGAAATATTGTGAAATAATTACATAGGATTATGCTTACTGACGTTATGTCATTAGAATGTATTTATTATTATGTATTATATTGAAAACCAATTCCTTCCAAAAATTATAAGTAGGTAATATCTATTTATTGTCACAGAAAATAAACATCTGTGGTGAGACAGTATACATTGTATGGGTAACTTTTCTATAAAAAAAATATTAATATTTTAGACAAAGACAGGTTTCGCTTAGGTTTGCCAAAGCTTCATCAGGACCATATAAAGATAAAAGTTACGACAATATTCAATCATAATACTGTCAAAACTAAGCCACAAACCACGTAATTTATTAAGAATCATTTATGAAAGAAAACTAATTTATACAATAAGGAACTCCAATATTACGGCTTAAAAAAATATTACGGCTTAAAAAAATCACGTAGATCAGCAAATGCCGACTCTAAACATAATTTTACTATATATATAATTACACGTCGAATTTATAAATCGTTATTTAAAAGTGAATAAAAAACCATCTCATAAAAATACCCTGTAATGTTGGTACTATCAAATAATACGTGCAACTCTTGACATTTACACTGAGATGGCAACATGCTGCACCAGCGCTCCTAGCGGCGTGAGTTGATTCTTCCATACATTTTAATGAATTTTCTGCGATATGTATTCTTAATAAATTATAGAATTTGAAAATTCAAAAAATAAATATTAGGTGACCTACGTATGATTTTACTTCTTTTTTGCTCATGTGTATATTTGTATTTTTAAAGAGGCTATTAGGTTTGTATTAACATTTAAAGCTTCGCTGCTTGCGCACTGTCTAAATTGTTTACAAATAAATTAAAATGTTTATTGTAACAGCAATACAGTCTGGAAGCGCTGTAGCCCGGGTCGCTAGAGGCGGTAGTGTAGCATGTTGCCAGTATTTTGACGTCTAAGATATTTGATTACTCGCTTAATTTTGAAAAAAATACTGGTAACATGCTACACTTTTGGACTGTATTGCTATTGTAATAAATATTTTATTTTCATTATAAACAATTAATATTTTCGATTTCTATAACTTATTAAGAATATGTTTCATCTAAAATCTATTAAAATATGTAAAAAAAAAAAATGTACAACTCGGACCTCTAGAGGGCGCCAGTGTAGCATATTGCCATCAAATGTCAAGAGCTGGAGGTATTGTCGTTTAAGAGTATTTGATACCATTGCATTCGGAACATTTGACGTCACGGGTTTCGACCGCGCGTGTTCTAATTTTGAATTTGTATGAACATTTTTATTTGTCGATTTTGTTTTGTGTTCAAAATTTTAAATTTAGCGAAATTAAATTAAGTAATTTGGGTGTCTTTAAGCTCAATAATTGTTGTTCAATATAAAATAAACTACTATTAAGGAAAGAAATAAGAATATGCATGGGAAAATTACTTGTCAATACGGATATTACGGTTAATGTTAAATACCATTGAGTTAAAGTATCCAAAAAGGTAGATCATTTTAATACATGTGTTTAATTATGGTTTACAATGAATAGAAAATAAAATTACGCATGGTAAAGCTCACCCTTGTTTTGACATTTAACATTCTAACTTCATAATTTCTCAAAACCGACCGACCAAAGATTTGAAGCGTTTTGGCGGGCACTGAAAAATTTAAACTTTGAAAATAATTTTAAGTATGAAAACTAAGTTCAGAAAAAAAAATACTGGTTCTTAAGTCAGATCGTTATTATTGATATATATAATTTTAAATGGACTATATATATATTTCCTTATTATGTTTTAATTATTACATGAAACACGGTGTTAATATATCGAGGGCAAGTAGTAATTTTATTCCCATTTTGTCTATATTTATCGGCGTAATAGTCAGTTACAGCAATGTTATCTTCCTTTTCTATCTTGTTTCATCTTCTTCCGTCTTCTTCTATCTTCTTCTATCTTTTTCTATCCTCTTCTATTATATAAAGAAGAATGTTCCGGGCAGGCGGTGTGTGTATTTTTGTATACAAATCTGCAGTGTTATTTCGGGTTTGATGAACTTTTGCACACTTGACCTTCAAAACAAGAGGAAGGTCTCTGTCTACATGAGATTTCGAAAACCACCTCCATCCCCTTTCCTACCCCTTAAAGCACAATGTTGATATTTATTAATGAAATAAGAGTAAAATTACGGTAGGTTTAAGGGTGGGATTAATTCATCATCAAAATTTTACTAAAATCCGTATATGACCCCGGGCAACTTTGGGTACTTCAGATAGTTACTTCATAAATGGTATACCTCTATATTCAATTAATGTTATGATATCTACTAATGATAGATTCAGAACATATTAGTAAAAAAAGTAATACACTACTATTAAAACAAGGTTTCTTCTGTAACATTATACAATGAAATTGTAATCTTGAACTACATAAAATGTGGAGCTTGTAATCATCTCGAATAATAAAAAATACGTCAGGTACCAATCCAACTTTTCAAAAGTTTATGAACGTTTATGTACGTTTATATAAATAGTTGAAATGTTATTTCTTGGAATAAACTAAGAAGCAGTAAATTTGTTCACTAATACTCAGCTCGCTCTGTGTCATTTCCAATATCTCGAAATATCTAATTAACTACAAAAAAGAGAAGACGTTACATAGGCTGTTCGTAAAGCCGTATCGTAATCGTTGTAAAAAGGTGTTATTATATTTCGAATCAAATAAATACTTTGTTTCAAACCACTAATTTATTTTAAAATCTTCACCTAGCGGTTTCGCTTATGCCAAGCTTCGTCGGAGTAAATTTAAGAACTAAGCAAAAATATATAGTGAGAATATATATAGGTGAGATATCTATTATTGTATTTTTGAGCGATTGGTCAAGATTTAAAAAAAAATTAGTGGTTCAAAATAAAGTGTTGGTTCTATTAAAAAAATACATATATATATATATGTCAAGCCACAAATTAATTGCAAAATAATTTAATTTAACTAATTTGGAATATTTTATTTTGAAAAGCTTAAATTATTCTCAACAGTTTAGGTTATTGAAGTATCGAAATATGACGTTTTTCGTGTATATACTTTCAGTGGTGTAAAATACATTTAAAAATAACGTTTATTCAGGTAATTGACATGTACTTTTTTCACACATATTATTTTTTTTTATACGATTAAATATATATGTACCATTCAAACAAAACAATTTTTCTTATATGAATATGCCTCACCAATTTGAAATCATCGATATAAAGTACACATTGATAGTATAGAATGCATTCAACAGACATTTATAAAATATCTCACCTACAAATTCAACAGTAATTTTAAATGTACCTTTCAATCTTTACGACGAATGCAAACAGTAGATGAATTAAAATTTCTACATAGAATTCTAAATAATAATATCGACTGTACCGAGCTTTTGTCTCTAATTTAATTCAACATATCTTTGGGTTGTACCTGCTATACAGCACTATTCCAGGTGCATAGTTACAAAAAAATGCATCTGCAAATTCACCAATTAATTGTGCTCTTCATTCATTAATTAATATTTACCTAAAAAACTCCAACATTGATATTTTATTCGGATTCGGGGGCCCCATTTTAAAGGAATATCTTGGCAATTATGTAAACTGCTCGGTTCGCATACATATGGCATCACTTCTATACTATGTAGATCATCGCTTCTCACTCCTACAAACACATTTACACAAACACACACACACTTACAATACACATGTCACCCGGTAAATACATTTTTTTACAATTACTCCACACAGGAGGCCGTGAGGGAAATAAATTCCGCCAAGGCCTATATCATCTTTGGGGATGCTGTGTGGAGGGTCTTTTAGGGGATAGAAAGGAGTGAATCTGGGTCTCGAAGAGACCCATGGTGTAGGAGAGAAGAAACATAGAGGCATCCAGAGGCAGATCATTCCACAGCTGAGCTGTTCTCAGGTGACAAATGTCAACCATGTGTAAATGTTGGGCGCGCGTTTGACCTGTTTCCCGACTGTGCATCGGTACCGAAGGGATCAATGAAGCTAGTTCCTCAGAGCATCTTTCATTAACAGACCGGTAGAATAAGGACAGCATTTCCACCTGACGTCTGTCCTTCAAAGATTGCAATCCGTTTGTTAAGATAGGCGAATCTATCAAACGGACCTCCCGTTTCTACACAAGGGTTCCAGAGGTGACAGAAATTCCACTTGCGATTTGTACAGGGTCAGCAGTTGTGTACTATCAAAATATTTGCAGGCTCTGTACTGTACGCCAAGCTTCTTATAGGCTAATTTTAGTCCGGCTTCGATGAAGCTTCCATACCTGAGCTGGTCACTTAGGGTTACACCAAGCATATCAATGGTGGGCTTGTTGGGAATATTGCTTCTATTAAAGGAGACTAGAATATAAAGTATGAGTATAAATCAGAAATTACAAGGAAACATGTTATATGTACCTACTTTGTAATTTAAAATTCTGGAAAATAATTTTTCACTGTAACAAATGTTACAGTGAAAAATTATGTTTTTATAATATTCTAAATAAAAATGATTTTAAAATAATGCTACAAAGTGTATTTGCGTTTATTGAAGACGTGGAAACATAATACATAACCAACTAATTTCTGTTCATCCTGAACCAGGGTTGTATTAATACATACGAGTACTTATTTTTTAATTATATCATAATCTCTAACCACAGAATGTTCGCTTCTTGCGAATTTTTTCGTTTTTTCAATGTTTAAAACTGATCTATGATCGATGATTATAGTTGTTATTGTAATTTATGTTAAACAACGTTCGCAAAAAAATCAAATGTGACAGGCCTTTTCAAGCCGTTCAGGGTTCGACTTCTATCAATAACTATTTTTTGCAACTCGAATTAAACTTAGGCGTTACGCCTGTCTTCGAATTGTATACCAATAATTCTTTAATGCGTACTTTCATATTTTTTTATGGTAATTCTAGTGCGTAATACACATTCATTGTTGTGCCATTCATCACCGAACTGCCAATTATTTAATACCGGTGTCTTTGGCAGGTCACTTTCTACGTTTGCATTATTTTAGGTAGGCATATATCGGGAAATTAACATACATACGTTGTAGTTTTTTTAAATTGTTCAGTCATCCACATTTTTAATATTAATTAGTAAAGTAAATTGTTAAAGATTATTAATAGTCATTGTTAAAATAATAAATAAGAATACCTTTGTTTAAACCACTGTTCTTAACCGCCCTACCCATACGAATGTACGTGATACGGCCGCTGTATTATCGCCCGAACGCAACAAGTCGTATCCCGTACGTTCAGGTACAAGAAAAGCTCTATCCGAAACCCACAAAACATTCCTATACGTCAAGTTTGTTTCTGCGTCATCTCGTTTAGTATTTCGAGGTAAGCCAAAGCTAAAGGATGTGTTCGGGTATTTTCGTCTCTCCCATACAAGTACGTCACTAGTCACACGTATTGTTATCGCGAAATCAAATGAAAAAAAAAGTTTTTTATCTATTTTTTTATAATAACCTGAATAATATCTGAATGTTTCAGAAGATACTAAATATAAACAACATACCAAATTCTGAGGAGGGAAGCTTTGCTTCTGAAACATGTAGATATTTATATATTAAAAACTATTTTAAACAAAGTTATTCTTCTTTATTATATTAATAATTTAAAATAAGAAATTGTTATTGTATTTAATTCGTAGAATTCCATTAATTTAAATTTAAAACATTTAATTATGTTTATTTATTTGATCAATTTTTTAAATATTTAGTTCTGAAAGTATTTCAGTTTTTTATTATTGTGACAGCTGTTTCGGCGTTCAATGTCATTTGAAAGCCAATCTGTGGCTAGGCCACATTGCGACGACTTTCTTATACGATTTTATTTACCGCCACCCCATTTTTATTTAGAATTGAATTTACTAATAGCTCACAAACTAACGAACTTATCATCACTCCGTTTCTCCGCAGGGGTAGGCAGAGAGGACGAGCCCACTTCTCACTTCATTCACATTTATACATCGTCTCATACATTCTCTTATATTATTCTGACTTCTGGCATGGCCTGAATCAAGTATTTTATTTACTTGGTCGTGTCATGTCTTCCTCGGGCGTCCCGGCTTCTTCTTCCATTCTAATTCACCTCATATATTTTCCTTGCACCCCTTTCTTAGTTCATTCGCTCTACATTCCCAAACCATCTAAGCATCCCTTTCTTAAACTTACTCATCACGCTTACACCAGCCTTGCATTCTTTGATAATCTCAATATTTTCACACAATCGTTTCATTTCTACAGCATTCAGTCTACTTTCATCCTTCCTCTGCCGGTTAAATGTCTCACTGTCATACGTCAGGGTTGGTATCAGCACCCCATTATAGACTGCTAGTTTTGCTTCTCTGAGAAGTTTTTTGTTAGCACTATTCGCATCCAGTCCTCCGTTAATTGAGAAATTACTAATAAGATTATTAAATTTAATTTACTTTAAATAAAAAAAATAATTAAAAAAAGGATGCATTAATGGAATGGTTCTTTGTAACGTGATCGATGTCATCATCATCATTATTGCTAAAATCCTATGAGAGTCCTGGCAAAACCATCTGTATCACACCAGGTGGTTTTGGTCCTGGCCGCTTCCAGGAAACGCCTCCACTCCTGTCCGTCTCCTGCGTTGTTTACCTGCAGTCATATAGTTATACAAATGGAGTGAACATCAGCGTTCGAAATATGAGCAACCAACATTAGGCCCATTGGCATCATGGAGATAACACGGGCTTCAGTCAATTACAAGCGCTCACCGGGTATGGATCTCCAATAATAACTGCAAAATGCCTACATGACTGGACATGTCGTTCTGAAAAAAAAGATAGAAAAATCTACTTTTGTAATCTTTCATTGGTTTTACCATACTCAATATTCGTGTAAATTGGCTTTTTATTTAGTAAATAATGAAGTGGGCACGCCGGTAACTCAAATGCTCCTGTTCGCGGCGGCCAGCGTTCGTTCGTGGCCGGAAGGATTCGGGCGACGTCGACAGCCGTTTCACCCCTCCTTCGTACTTCACGTGCGGGAACAATATTTTATACTGATTTTGCAAGGAACGTAGACGTATTTATATATCCCAATGCGTGCAGTCCTCATGCTCAATGATGCGGGTTTGACCTTCGGATGACGGATCTTCAAAAAGCAGTTGGCATGGCTTGTGTTTGTACTTCGTTTGGCGTACACCATATTCTTGTTAGGCTATACAGATTCTGAGACCTTTTCTTTAAAAAAAATATATCCTTTCGCTATTCTTTGTAAGAAGTCAGAACTTCTTAGAATTGGTCTGGTAAGTTTTTAGATCTGTTTTTATTTTGGACTTTTCGAGAGGTATCTTGTTTTGAAATGTCTTTGCAGGCTGTAGTAACATTGGCAGGCTTTCTTTGATTAATTTATTCATCTGCTATTTCCCTGGCTAATTTCACTTAGTGAGAGAGTTCTGAAGTAACATTTAAGTCTACTTTTAAAATATGATGTACTCGTAAAGTGACATCTGGTGTTCTCTCTTTCTAAAACACATGTCTGACATTAAAAAAAGGGAGATAGAACTGGTATTGGGAGGACCGTCATTTGGTTCCCAATATGGAACAACTAGAATCGGCAGGTTAAATACATGAAAATATGTGATACCGAGGAAAACTAAGAACTGAAGAGGTGAAACGCAAATAAGTGTGTATTTTTTTTTGGCTTATTTTACTCTGATATCTATCAAAATTATAGCCTGCTGGATTGCAATAAATGCTTCTTTCGGGGTAGATTCCGATACTATATTATCAGCATAGGCCATTTTTTTCCATTCCTTGCTGTGAATGTATTTATCAGAAAATGACTTGATTTTCTTCCTTATTGCAGAGGATAGTGACCCCCACTCCAACCTCCTTCGTGTACATGGCTCCTCCACTCCTCGGAATTCTGCGCTGCGTGGAGAGCTGCGGACACCAACGTTCCGGACACCTGCAAAATTTGGTTACACCAACCAATCGGTGACCTTCCTTTGCTTCTCCCGCCTTTTACTTTGCCAGTGACTTCTCCAGGTTCTTGGCGAGCAATATCTCCGAAGAATCTGAGGATACGCTGTAGGCAGACAGTTGATAGCCTATTGTGGATGTCAACCTCCTCGTCCGCATGGAATCGTATGTAAAAACACATTAAATTGTCATCGCATTTTCCTTATCCCTATAGAAATCGCCTCATAAACTGAGTAAGTTTAACCAAAATGTGATAACGCCCTAATAGATGTCGCTAATTTAAATATTTTAGAAAAAAAATCATATTCCGTGTGTACACCCGCCAACAAACAACTCATTTCAATATTTAAAAACGATGCGTGCAAAAGTGTTTTTTTTCTTTCTAAAATATTAATATTAGCGCCATCTGTGAGCGCGTATTACGTTTCGTTTCCCCTTAATTTAAACACGATCAATCCAAATCAATTTTATCACCGGATACTCGGGCGTTTATTGCTTTTTTTTCTCATGAAAATAATGTTCCCCGCCTCACTAGACAATGTCTATTGGTGCGATAAATTAAGTGTTTTGTTTATGACCGTACGTGCCAAAGTGGAGCAGTTATTGTGAACACTTGAACAATTATTGCAAACAAAATAAATAAAAAAAACATAGAGTGACAGAAATACGTTCGCTCATTTGCATAAAACAGCGATTAAACAGAACAATGAATTGTGTAATAATTGATATGTGATTAGAAAGGCTAGAGGTAGGTACCTACTGACGTCAATAAACTATTATCGGAACCTGAAGAGAGTAGGTACTAGGTAATAATAATAATTGAACCTATAAATATAAAGGGTAGCTACCCTACTGGAAGGAACTATAATATGGAATTCCAGTGAAAGATAAAATGGCTTTAAAGATATGTATTCATATAGATCAGCAAACACCGATTCTGAATATATAACTTATATTATATGGTATATAATTACAGGTAGAATTTATAATACGGTATTTAAAAGTGAATAAAAAAAATCTCATCAAAACAATTTATTATGTTTACCATTGCATTTGGAACATCTGACATCACGTGCGCATTCTGTTTTTAGATTAGTATGGACATTTTTATTTTTCACTCTTGTGTATTTTTTAGGTTTGGCGAAATTTAAACTTAATTTAGGTGACTTTAAGCTCTCTAAAATATTATTAGTGAAATAAATTGAGCATTCATTAGAAAACCAATTATCAATACGGATATTATGATAATATTAATGCTCAATACTATTATTATTCCTAACGATGAGGCTCGCTATCCATCACGCCGCCAACCCTTCGGTAGAGCGAAGAGGAGGAAGGAACGTGAACAATGTCGAATTGGCACGTGGAACATCAGAGGAGGGATGGAAAGAAAAATTAATGAAGTATGTGATACGATGGTAAGGAAAACTTTGGATGTACTCTGTATAACAGAGAGTATGAGGAAGGGGAGCGGTACGATGCAACATTGTGATACGCTCGTAATCTGGTCTGGGAGACCAGATACGGAGAGGGCGTGTCAAGGAGTTGCAGCGTTACTGTCTCCTAGAATGGTAGAATGTATGTTGCAATATGAATGTGTAAGTCCGAGAATAATGTGGATCCGATTCAAAATCGGGTTGACAAGAGTGTTTTTAGTAATATGCTATGCTCCTGTCAACTCTGAAAACGATGAAGTGAAAGATGATTTTTGGAGTGGTGTGAGCGATGTGATGAGATTAAAAAATATTAATGAAAGGATTATAATGGCAGGAGATTTAAATGGATGGGTGGGAGTTAGACGGGATGGATTTGAGTCAACCTTAGGTATATTTGGGGATAAAAGAACAAATGATAATGGTAACAGAATGCTTGAAGTATGTTTAGAGTGGAACTTTTTGTATCGAATACCTTCTTCAATCATAAAGGTATCCACCAATATACGTGGGAAAGAGGAAATGAAAGGTCAATGATCGATTTTGTGGTAATTGACTCTAGGTTGCGAGCCGTCACCGCAGACACAAGAGTTTTCAGAGGGGCTGAGGTAGAAACCGACCATTTTCTGGTTGTGTCGAGAGTAAATCTCTTCCGCGGCTGGCGCTCTAAAGTGAAAATGGTGTCGACTCCAACTAGAGTCAGAATAGAAAAACTGCAGAACGATAATGTAAGAAGTAAGTATGAAAATTGTGTAGAGATGAGATTGAATGATAAGGATATGAACGGTCTGAGCATAGACGAAACATGGGATCACATAAAAGTGAGCCTTTGTGAATCTGCTAGAGAGGTATGTGGGATAAGTACGCAAGGTAGGAAGAAAGGTGATGCATGGTGGGATGATGAGATTAAAGCACTGGTCTCAGAGAAGAAGAAAGCGTGGTTATGTCTGATAGCGACTGGCAGTGCTTCTAGCGAAGAGAGGGATAGAGCGAAAGAAGTTTATAAGGGATGCAAGAAAAGAGTACGTGCTGGAGTGAAAGAACGAAAGAAACGCCTGGAAGAGGAAGAGGGGATCAAAATGACAAACCACTTCCAAGAAAACATTAAACTGTTTTGGAAGGAAGTCAAAAGGTCCCGGAATGGTCCAGAAAGCAGATGTGTGAAAGTGATAAAATCGAAAGATGGAAAAATGCTGACGAATGAGAAAGATATAAAAGAGAGATGGATGAAATACTTTGAAGAGGTCTTCGAAAGCAACCCGAGTGATAGTGATTCCAGTGGCGAGTCAGGTATGAATGACGATGGCGTGAATGTTCCCAAAATCAGCATGGATGAAATTAAGAGATCAATTAAATGTATGAAGAATGGTAAGGCTGTTGGTTTCGATAATATTGCTGCTGAATACTTTAAAGGAGATAGCCGTATAATTCTCACATGGTTATGCAAACTTTTTAACCAGTGTTTAGAGGAGGGTTACACCCCATTAGATTGGAGAAGGGCTGTGATCATGCCTCTATACAAAGGTAAAGGGTCACGCATGGAATGTGGAAATCACAGGGCTATTAGCCTGCTAAGTTCAGTTGGAAAGCTGTATGGTAGGATATTGATTGAAAGGGTACAAATGAAAACAAAGGATAAAATATGGGATGTGCAAGGTGCATTTATGAGTGGAAGGGGATGCATGGATCAGATTTTCTCGTTGCGTATGCTCACAGAGAAGTTTCTGGCAAAAAACAGAAACTTTTCTGTGCTTTTGTAGATCTACAAAAAGCATACGACCGAGTTGACAGAAAAAAGTTATGGAAGGTGTTGTCCAAGTATGGAGTGAATACAAATCTTATACAGGCAATCGCATCTCTGTACGAGGGAAGCGTTGCATGTGTTAGGGCAAACGGTGATTTTATGGGGTGGTTTGACATCACAAAAGGTGTTAAGCAAGGCTGCGTAATGTCACCGTGGTTATTCAATCTATACATGGATAATTGTATGCAAGAATTGAAAGAGGTGGGCTTGGGCGCAAAAATGAGTAGTCTGCAAGTTTGTTGCCTGTTGTATGCTGATGATGCGGTGCTGATTGCTAATAGTATAGAAGATCTACAGTCCCTCGTATCTAGGATGAACGAAGTATGTATGAAGAATGAGCTAATGATGAATGTAAGTAAGTCTAAAGTCATGGTGTTTGAAAGAGAGAGTACGAACACAGTGTGCAATATAGTTGTGAATGGAGCAGGTAGACGAGTTTGTGTATTTGGGAAGTATGTTTACGAGAGATGGAAAGACTGATAGGGATATTGAAAGAAGGGTGAATGCAGGAAACTCCATTAACGGAGGACTGAACGCGGTTGGCGCAAACAAAAAGTTGTCCAAGGAAGCGAAGCTAGCAGTCCACAATGGAGTGCTGATACCAACCTTGATGTATGGCAGTGAGGCATGGAACTGGCAGAGGAAGGATGAAAGTAGACTGAATGCTGCAGAAATGAGATCTCTGAGACGAATGTGTGGTAAAACCATGTATGATCGTGTGAAAAATGTTGAGATTCGTAAAGAATGCAAGGCTGATGTAAGCGTAGTGAGCAAGATTAAGAAAGGGACGCTTAGATGGTTTGGGCATGTAGAGCGAATGAACGAAAGGAGTGTAAGGAGAATATATGACGCGAATGTGAATGGAAGAAGAAGCCGGGGACGTTCAAGGAAGACGTGGCACGATCAAGTGAATCAAATACTTGAGTCGGGCCATGTCAGAAGTCGGAATAACAGAAGAGAATGTATGAGACGTTGTATGAAAGTGAATGAAGCAAGAAGTGTATGCCAAGATCGAGTTGTTTGGCGGTCCGTCCTCTCTGCCTACCCCTGCGGGGAAACGGCGTGATGGTTAGTTAGTTAGTTACATAATTTTATTACTTATGTTTAGTTATGGTTTACTATGAATAAAATATAAAATTATGTACGGTAAAGCTCATCCTTCTTTTGATATTTGACATTCTAACCTCAAAACTGATCAAAACCGACCGGCCATAGATATGGAGCGTTTTGGCGGGTTTTAAAAAATTGAAACTTTGAAAATTATTTTAACCATGAAAAAAAAACGAACTAAGAAAAAGTATTTAAGAAAAAAAACTAAATATAATGGCATTTAAGTTTGAACGTCATTATTGATATATTTTATTTAAATGGAGTGGAGATCCTTATTTCATCTATATACACATATATCGAAACTGGAGTTGAACCGAACACAGTGATCACTCAGATGCATTACTTACATACAGCATGTTTCAAAGAAAATACCAGTTAGAAAAGTTTATTGCTTATTATTCATTTCCCGCCGTATGTTTTCTGGGAATAGACGTATGCGACCGGTAGTGGGTCTACGAATTATTGCTACAGAACAACCCATGTTTCCGAGAGCAGTTCACATTAGCTTAGCACGAAATTGTTCATTTAAAAAAATTAAAAATCAGATGGAATGATTAATCCATAGGTAGGGTTTCGTATTATTTTTGCTGCAATAATTGAAAATATATACAAGTACGTAAATAAATAAACAATTGGTCAATTTCACTGAACCCGTTTAGTAACTAAAATTTCCTCAAGGGCGCTTTAAATATTGTTAAAGTTTGTAGACCCTATTAAATAAACATGTCTATGGACCTTTCTTAATGGTTTCAAATTTTTTTCTGACCTCAAACCTAATGGAAGGCTATTCCAAGAATGTGGGCCCAGTACATTGAAAGCCTCTCCAAACATAGCAGCATTCGTACGAGAGGGTTCAACCAGTCTGTTCGACGCATCAGACTTGGCCGATCTGAGTTGTATCTGAGTAACACCACCCCTCACGCAGAGATCAGTCAAGTATGATGGTGTCAGCCCGTTCAGTGCCTTGTATAACTCTTTCTGTTACTTGAAGCCATTGTAGGCAATTACGCAGAAGAGGAGTGATGTGACAGTATTTTTTGGCACCGCATATTAGACGAGCTGCTGTGTTGAACACTGCTTGCAGTCTGTTTAAATGTACATTAGTCAGACCAGCATACAAACGATTGCAGTAGTCCAATCTGGAGATTATCTGAGCATTAATCGGAGTCTTAGCGGTAGTTTGTTAAAATGGAGTTATTTTAACACAATTTATTCTGAAACAAAATGAATTTTTTACTCTCAGTATGTTAAGTAGGGAGTAGATTTAAATAACATGTCAAAATTATAAGTAATTATTTCCATGCCAAAAAACCACAAAATAAATGTTATAGATATTCGTAACGCATGGTTTCTGTGATTATTAACTGATGTTATATTTGAAATAAACTCTTTACGATCTTTATAATATCTTTATGATTTAATACTTACGTAATTAGCTGATAGGAACCGGAAATTCTAGATGTATATTTTGTTAATAAATAAATCCGATAACATGTCACAGCTTTAATGCCATTGTATGTAGGCAAACGAGAAACGAGGTAAGTGGTAAGCAGCTTCAAGTTTATCTGATGATTGTATGCTTCATTAGAAAAAGTGATACAGAGAGATAATGTCCATTGGATTAAATATTAGCCTCTTTGTATTCGTCGAAACTAAAATACAACAAAAGATATGCATCTTGGATCACGACAACACAATAAAGGAAAATAAATTATTATGATATCAGCAAACCGATCCCTAATTAAACGTTTTACAGATGATAGAAAGAAACAGATAAAAAAGATTTATCTAATCAAATATCTCAAAGATAAATACAAATTTGAAAATTATATTTGAAATAAAAAGAATAATGTTTTTATTTCAGCTGAACAAAGGGATGAGTGCAATAATATAACAAAAAAAATTTCGTGATATGGAAATAGAATATAAAATAAATTATAATTAAAAGGTGAAAATATTTAGCACTTGTACTACGGTGGCTTGAGGGAAATACCAAAGTCTATCTATGGTGTAGGTGCGCGCTCTGCCACGTGGCGACGGCCTGGACAAGAGTGTTTTCCGATCTCCGGTGTAGTGCTGACTCGTTCCGGCTACTCTGTGGCGCATCACATCAGTAAACCCATCTACCCTTTCCTCTGCGAACATCTGCGAGGCGCTGCATCGCCAAGGGAGGCCAAACAGCGCCCGGTATGCGTGGTTATATTGTACTCGAAGTGTGTTCATGACGCCTTGTTCGTACCTTGTCCATAGTTCGCTAGTGTAAAAGCTCATATAGTATGTCAGGAATGGTTGCTTCTTCATAGGAAGACTGCACCTGTTGAATCTCCTGGCGAGCATGTTGGCTCGCACGCTCAGTACTCTTCTTTGGCGTTCTATGTTATTTTTATCACTTAGGTCATAAGTAACGACATGCCCCAAATATTTTATTTCTATGCAGATTGAAACAGACATGTTTCTACAATATCAATTTTTTTATATTCTCCATGGACAGTAACGACATATGTTCAAAACTTCTAAAATCAAGCTTAACAGTTTAACACACTGAACACTGCAGTGCACCTCAAGGTACTCATTATTTCGCTGGACTGCTAATGTAGTCAACCGCACAAGATGGGTTAATAACAACTGCAAAGTTTCTCTACAAATGTATACAGAGAGGATTCCTAGAAACGTTGTGGTAAATCACTTGCTTCCTTTATTTCCATTGATTTTAGGAGCAGTGATAGTTCGTATAATAAAAAAAAGTAACATCTTTAGTAATTAACTACGTTTTCTTCTTTTTTAATACGATTACCACACAAGAGTCCCAACTGCTCCCAACTGTCTAGAACCAGTGAGATTATGGCATCCCCAATTGGGGGTATGTATATGAAAATCGCCGCTGATTAGGAGTATAAGTTCATATGTTTTAATTTGAGTTTGCGGAATACTAAAAGGAAATAAAAGTAGGTACTATCTTAATGAGCCGTTTTCAACATTTTATTGGTGAAATATACATATAAATTTGTAATTGCTCTCCCATCCTGTTATCGTTCCGCCCATAATAGATATTTACTTGAGACTAAATTATCTGTAACAGATTTGTTCACTAGTCCTGCACGTTTTGTCGGTTATGTAGCTAATGACACAGTTTCATTCAGCAAGTTTCCCCGAACACGCGCCTTACGGAAGTGTCGTTTGTCTGCCGGTGACAGACACTCTGTCTATTACGTGGCCACGACACGGAACGCCAAAGACCAAGTTAGTGTCGATGTAGATTTACAACAAGATTGTGTTACATACCTACTAGGCTACTAGTGATGGGCACATTCGAAATTTAAATATTGTCGATTACTTCGACCAGTCGAATAATCGACTTTATTTCATTCAAAGAGATTGTTTATAAATTAATAATTGGAGCATTGTGATTCTAAAATCATTAATTTAATTTGTTGAAAAATAAATTACTGCAAAGCGATTGCTGAAAATAATCTAATATATATTTTTACATATTTTAGTAGGTAATAGATACCTAATACGAGTAGGTAAGTACACGAATGTAAAAATATTAATGTTTTCGTCTATATTCGAGCGATAAAGTTAATTAAAATTAATAAAATTAACAAAATTAATAGAAATATAAAAAGAAATTTATTAAAATTTATAAAACCAATAAAATTAATAAAATTTATTAAATTTATGAAATTAATAAAATTAATAAAAATAATGAAATTAATTACATTAATAAAATTATGAAAATGAATAAAAATAAATTATTATTCGATTTCTTAAATGTGGATTTTTCCGATTATGTCAATCCCTTTTATGATACGTCACATACATATAAATGATTTATTTCTCAATTTTTTTTCCATGGAATTTAAATATATTTAAATATGGTATTACATTACTTGCACTTGCACAGAGTAAAATGACTATAGTTAATTGATTATGTCGATAAATGTATAATTTCTGTGGGTTATTTGTGGGTGGAGAAATTAAATAAATTAATTTAAAATTGAAAAAAAACTGAGAGACTCTCATTTAGTGATCGGATATGAATAGCCAGGTATTTCCCAATCTTCCACTTCGTTCACTCCTTCCCCGTCACTTCCTTCGTCCTCATAACATTTCCAAATAGGAGTGCCAAAGTCCCACTGCCCCTAAGGCAGTCGGAACTCTTATCCGGTATCATGTAAAAACATCATACAAAAAGTCACTCAATCAATAATCCACGAATCTACCTGTAGTTAATTTCGACATATTACAATAATGAATTACTTGCCTTTAATAATACATTTCCTTCAGTAATAAAACATTTATTACCTTGCAAGCGGATGTAGTCACCTTTTTGCGAATGCAAAATAAATAGATAATCACAGAGTGGAATGAGCTACTGTTTTCACGATTGAAAATACATTTTTTTTACTAATTATTATTTGATTTCAACTGTATGATTACGTAAATTAATCACAATTAAAATTAGAACAATACACGTAGAATGACTGGACCAAAATATCTAGGGCAGTCTTGCGATCATAAAAAAGCAAAAAAAGCTATTGTGCTTTTGAGATGAAAGCAAGCAGCTTTAAACAAAAGATACAAATTTTAACAATAGTTTGAGTACTTTGGTAGGTGCCTACCATATTTCAGTGGCGTGTATTGCTCTAAGATGATATGTAGGTTGTGAGTAGTTTTCCAAGTTCGGGTATGAATTATGAAATGAACGTTGAATATTTGAAAAATGCCACATTTTAACATCTTCCGCTGATTGTTGTGGCTAACTAAATAAACGAAATGCGACAGAAATTTGTTGCAACTCATAATTTTTTTTATTATCTTTTAATTTAAACAAAAAATATCATGGTAGACACGGCTTTTAAGCCTTTATGGATGGCACGCCACTGCCATGTTTTACTTTATTTGAAACATAAATTCTCTTACGGTGTTATTAATAGCAAACTTTTCAAAACTCCAGTGGTATCAAAATATATGTTACGATCACACGCACAGAGAGTGAATTTTTTATATCATTAATGACGTTCTAACTTAAATACCAGTATGTATTTTACCTAAAGTTAGTTTTCATAGTAAATTATTTTTTTCGAGTTAAAATTTTTAAAAGCCCGCCAAAACGCGTCGTCGGTCGCTTTTGAATCTAGAATTTTAAATTTCAAAATAAGCGTGAGTTTTACCCCCATTTTATTAGGGTGGCCACACCTTTTCAGCCCCCATGGACTGCACGCCGCTGGTACCTATTATAAATGAGGATATATTAAGTGTATTGGAGTCGAATTCAATCATTTGGGCCCCACGCGAATTAACTTACATTTTGTGCATTGATAGGGTTCACAAGAAATTTTAAAGATTTTATTTTAGCATCTCTATGAACGATACCCTTGGCTATACTCATCTATTTTGGGTATGAACAATTGAAATTCCTTAGAAACACATAGATGTATTGTTCTACAAAAATATTATTTTATTTTACTTAACGGTAAAATATTGAATAGTGAGATTCTGGTTCAAATTTTTTTTTGTACTAGATTTTGTTATGTATAATATAAGACTGGAGGTAGGGATGTGGGAGAAGGAAAGGAAGAAGGTTGGGAAAGAGCGGTTACGGGAGACAGTTCATTGGTTTAGACTTACCCCGAGGGTGGTGTCTCGACAGGGAGCTCGGCTCTGGACCTTCGACTAGCTCAGTTTCGGCAGGCCAAGAAGCTCCTCTGCAGGGCCGTAGGCCGACAGGCGGTCATATAATTGGGGTCGGGGACTCTAATACTACGCCAAATGAATTTACTAAATGCTATCAGACTCAGAGTTTGTTCAGGGGAAGGTACAGACATGGTAAGTTATGCTACAATAATCAAAAGCTAGCCTAACCTCAAATGGAATTTATGGGGGATTATTCTCTCTGATATTTTCTAAACGGGCATGATAACGGGGACTCGAATAAGTTACAACACAAAAGAGGAAATACAAAGTCAGCTTACAGTCATGATCGTGGCGGCAAAAGGATCCTAGTAGAAGCTTCGGGCTTGGACCTCAGTACACTGAAGTTAAATTACATTTACGAGAGAGTCACCATGTACCGGAGCTCTTTGGTTATACTAATGCAATCTCGCACAGTGGGTGTTAATCCAGCATGCATGATAACATGGTGCTACAATTTGCGGCTGCCCAAAATGGCTGCTCGCGTGTTCTTTTAGAGACGCAGTAGGCGGCGGACCAGAGGTGTCATCTGGAAGCCGGGTGAGGAAGAAGTGGCCGGCGCGTGGGCGTGCAGGCTGCCGTTATGGCAAGCGTGGCGCTCGCGTCGTTTACCGTTGTTGTTTGACGAGTGGCTAGAGTATTTTTTAGGATCTTCCTGTCGTTACGTAACAATTTTCATTCTCAAGGACGTCATAACAATCTCTTATACAGTCAAGCGAGCCGTATAAAATTATTTGCGAACTCACCGTGGGGAGAGCCACGTACTTCCTAAATACGATGGTTCAAGAAATCGATCCCTTTTTTATGTCTTATAAACGTATTTACACGGTTTTTGGCATTGCATAAATTAGACTAATAATCTGTAATGTTATAAATATTTGTATAATTTGAAAAAATTCTTCCAACGATTGGTATTCACTTTGTGGCGTCATTATTAATAAACGAATTAAAAAATGTACTTAGTATTTACCACTTTATAAATATACATTGATATCCACTTGTTTCGAAAGCGATGCTTTCTTCATCAGGACATTAGTATTCATATATTCCTGATGATGAAAGCAATGTTTATTTATGAAGTGGTGAATACTAATCATATTTATAAATAAATAAATATTCAAATATGAATTAAAATCACTTTGTAACCACCACTTTATTAATATATACGATAATATATCAATATGTTTCGAAAGAGAAACTTTCCTCATCAGGAATATACAAACTGCATTTTTAATTCATTTATTAATAATGACGCCACAAAGTGAACACCAATCGTTTGAAGAAATTATAAAATAAACATTATTTACATTTGTCTTAATTATGATAATACTGAAAAGAAAACCATTAAATGATTCGGTATTTAAGATTGGATACATGCATCACATTACATTGCGTGCAACAGTCGGTTTATAAAAAAATTAGATTAACTGTTATAGGAAACTGTAAATTTCAAGATTAATATCATTAAACCGATTTCCTAGCAAACAAGTGTTGTGCAAAAAAAAATCTGCTCATTTTAGCACGTACCATTATTAACTGTATATGCTTCTACGTTTATTACGCGCCGTTGGTTATTAGTAGTGTTATTCGCTAATTGACTTAACCATAGCATTAATCTGAAAAAAGTTTGCACAACGTTCAAACAATCTCCGCTATTATTTCATAATCATTCGGATGTAGGCACGTTGTGTGCCATACAAAGTAACATTAGCAATGTGTCGGTGAATGTATCATAAGGAACTGTCCCCAAAACTGTAAACGCGGAACTAAAACAAGGAACCGCCTGCAACCAATCTGAGTTAATGAATCATATCTATTGTTTTGATAGTTTGTAATTGTCTGTCGGAATTTGAGGGGTGGGTTTTTGTTAAAAAAAAATTATTGTATAATATTAATTATATACAATGGGAACTTATACCCGCTTGTCAGCAGGAGTTTAGTTCAACAATATTATATAATACAAAAATAAAAAAAACAACCATCATACAAATGTAGCGCGTAATTAGAACAATATAGGTGCATGCATGTTGTGATCAATGTACACAAGATGGAAAAAATGAAAACACCATGACATTTTGTTATAGAGATACTGGAGTGCAATTTCATAACATCGATTTAAATAATATTATAAAAATATCGATATTATAAAAATATCAGTATTATAAAAATATCATTATTATAAAAATATCAACACTATAAAAATATTAATATTATAAATGTACCAGACGTAATCTGGCACACAAGCGAACTGTATGAGGCCGGCTGATCCCAATCTACGGAGCGAGGCTGGGAGGGGAGGTAGCACTCCTACCGTTCTTTTGCAAGGAGGAACGGTACTGACGACAACGCCTTTTGCAAATTCTGCGGGTCTTGTCCTTGTGTCGTCACTTTTGCGGGCCTTGTCCGAGGCAGTTGCTTATTGGGTCCAGTCCGAGGCAGTAGTCCGATGGAGGTAAGCAGTTGTCAAAGTAAAACAAGGCGGGTGGTTCAGAAGTCAGAGCGGGCGGTGGAGATAGAAGTACTTGTCAGGCTGGCGGTCAAATGCTAACTGCCCGAAGTGGCCTTTGCAGGCCACTTAAAGCGGTCCGCAACGTGCAGACCTACGGCGCCGTGTGGATACCGGACAAGTCTGTCACCCTCCCACTAACCGTACCGCTCTAACGATTTATTTCAGTCATTTAAGTCGGAGCGGTCTGTGGCCAAACAAGCTCTCCACAGACCGCCCTGAACATATATTAACAGACAACAATGATGTGAACAATCTATATATAACAAATACGAAGATGGCTGTGTCGGAACATTTAGGGAGACAGTGACGTCCGATACAATAAAAATATCAATATTATAAAAATATCAAAGTATCGGGAAGTATTAAAAAAATTGAGAAATAATAAAAATATACTAAAAATAAAACAAGCAGTACAATTCTCACATTAGATCAGATAGTATCATTAACATGTACATAAATAAATAATTTGTTCATCTGTCAAAATTAATGAGCGGGTAGTCTAAGAACCCTCATTTCAGCATGCAAAGAGCGTAATTTTTTATTTGAATTTGCACTATAAACCCAACTGCCCCGACAAAGTGGAATAATGGTAGGTTCCCCATCTTAGGAACGTTTCAAGGGCGTAGGAAGTTGGGGGATAGATTGAGTCTTAATTACTCATCACGGCGACACTGAGAGAATCTTTAACGCTTAATGCCCATTACATGACGGATATATGTACACTTCTATTTTTGTATGGTTTACCACTAACAGCACGAGCAATAATTGTAATATTAATTATAAATAGGTATGTTAGTAAGCCATAGTTGTAAGTCATTTTGCAGTATTGTGCATAAAATATCCAATTGGTCATAAATATGTATTAGTTTTAAATATGTACTAGGTTTATATATGTGATAGGTTGATATTCTAGTTGTGCCTACTTAACTTTAAATTGTAAGTCACTAGTTATAAGTCTCGGTAGTTAATCTCTAGCCTCAAGCCTGAAAAAATCTATTATTACTCCGATTCTAAAGAAACAAAATCTTGATACAGACAATACGGATAATTACAGGCCTATATCCAACTTACCATTTTTATCAAAATTGCTTGAGAAAATCGTTGCCAAACAATTGGTAGGGTACTTGAACTCCGCTGGTCTGTTTGCCAAAAATCAATCTGCTTATAGACAGTTTCATTCAACCGAAACTGTTCTATTGCGAATAATTTCAGACTTGATCATCCGGATGGAAGCAGGTAAGTTGGCTTTGGTATCTGTTCTTGATATGAGTGCGGCTTTTGACACGGTAGATCATAGTATTCTAATAAATGTGCTTGATACCGAATTTGGCGTTCGAGGTGATGTACTCCAATGGATGACATCTTACCTGTCTGGACGAGTAGCCTCAGTAACTTTCAATAAATGCACATCACCTGAAACTCCCATTGAATTTGGAGTTCCCCAGGGGTCTGTCCTAGGTCCCATTCTCTTCATTCTCTATACTAATCGTCTTGAACACCTCATTCACTCAGCTGGCTTTGAATCACAAGGCTATGCAGACGATCGTCTGATCTTTAAATTTTGTTCCCCGGATGAAAAAGACGTCCTAAAAAATGAGGTAGTTAGCTTCATTAATACGGTTTCAAGTTGGATGTCTGTCAATAAACTCAAACTTAATCCAGCAAAGACAGAATTTATTTGGATAGCTTCCCCTGGAAGGCAAGGCCTCCTTGATTCCAATCCAATACGTATTCAGGATACAGATATAATTCCTTCTACAGAAATAAAATTCCTAGGTTTCACTATAGACAATAGTCTTTCTCTTGAATCGCAAATTACAAAAGCTGTAAGTTCTGGTTTTTTCCATCTTAGGCAGGTAAAATCAATCAGGAGATGTCTTCCCTCTGATGGAGCAAAATCACTCATAAATTCCTTCGTTGTTTCACGTATGGACTATTGTAATAGTGCATATGCTGGCCTCCCTCAAAAACAATTCAATAGAATCCAGTCCGTCTTCAATGCTGCGGCGAGAATGATATTTGGTGAATCTAAATATTGTCATATAACCCCACTTCTAAGGGATCAGCTTCATTGGCTTCGATGCCCTGAAAGAATAGAGTTCAAGATCTGCTTACTGACCTTCAAAGCATTGCAGGGAATGGCGCCAGCCTATATATCTGAACTATGCATCCGACAGGACTTAAGTGATAGACAGCTTACTCTGAGGTCAGCAGATCTAGATGCTACTAATCGTCTAATTGAACATTCAAGGTCAAATCGAGCCGTTTACTATGATCGCTCTTTTCGTGTAAATGGCCCTCTCATTTGGAATAAACTTCCCCCAGCTCTTACTAATGTCCATAAATTGATTGAATTTAAACGGGCTTTAAAAACAAACTTATTTAAAAAATCCTTCTCTCTATAAATTTTAATTTCTTTTCAATTTATTATAAAAAGTCATTTCCTCGAGCCTCTGGTAGTTGTTTGGTTTCGGTTTCCTCCGTATATATATTTTCTAAAAAAAAAAAAATTTATGTGAAGTCCGTTATTGCTGAACATAACCCGACTCCTGTCTTAAAATGTTACTATTTTTGTAGTAATATTGTGAATGTATTATTGTTGTATAGCCATACGTATACTGTATAATATAATGTAAATTTTTTTTTATGAATATGCACCTAAGGAGTACTGTAGGAGTAATATTAAGAATAAGCAAGAATGTATGTAATATGTTAAGAATGTATAAATAGTATGTAAAAGTAGCACTGTAGGAATACCACTGAATGGAGTTATTTAATCATGTTTAAGTTTATTTAGAGTTAAGCGCACTTGAAGTGAAATAACACAAAACTGCGCTATATAAATGCTTTGTTATTATTATTATTATTAGTTGTAAGTCAATAGTTATAAGTCTTACTTATAAGTCATTACTAATAAATTTTAGCTGTAAGGTATTGGTTGTACGTCAAGTGATATTTTATATAAATTAAATGTAAGCCCCCTCTAGGTGATTTTCCCACGAAAACGGCGCTATAGAAGTAATCCAATTTTTACAAATTATTATGAATATTATTAATATCAATGCGCATGGCTTATCTCACGATATCGCTTGCCATACAATCCCATACGGTCGTCACAGACGGGAACTATAATATAAAGGCCGATTAAAGCCAAGCGATATTTGTAATTTATCTTTCTCCCTCTCCCGCCAAAATGTACCCCTCTCACGCCGCTCCCTGTCTCTCTCCACCCCCTTCAGCCTTGCATGTTTTTAGTCGTTGTCGTATATTATTTATAGCTTTTACAGATAATCTTTAATGTAGAAGCCCAAACATATTTTTATATCATACTCGTCGTGTGTAACAGGCTTAAACATTGCAAATGTACAATATTAAATCAAATTCAGTATAATGCACATTTTGACAATCCGATAATTACTTATGAATTATTTTTTTATTGATATTTACCACTTTTTGAATCCATCTGTATCCTGAGAAAAAATATAATAACAATAAAAACAACCAAATATAAAACGATATATTATGCAGTGTAGGTATATAAGTATTTCAGGTGATGGACGAGCTAAACAATTTTCACATGTCATAAATTTATAGGCGGATCGTGTACTAAGAAATATGATTTTCGTTTAAGATTTGTCATTGTCTCGACATATCTGGCAGATCTTTAGCACGGTTGTTTTGAAGCAGATTGTATCACAATCGTATGCCCGGCATTCGTCCGTGCTTGGTTTTTTACGTTGTAAAATAAAACAGTTAACCCTTTCGGTCTTTTATTTTCGGATACCAATGTTTTCATTTTATTGAAGTTTCCGAAATACCTTAATAATCTTGTTTGAATATGTAAATAATAACAGAAGGAAGCGTAATTAATAAAACGCATGTATTATTTTGCTACTCAAAGGCAAATATATGGACCATGATGCAATGAAGACATTGATAACTTAGAAGATCGGTTAAATTTGCATTAACCTATCTAAAGATTTCATAGGAAATTGCAGTCCAAATTGATGATAACGTTTTTTGATTTATAGTTACTTTTGTGTGAATGATCTCAAACAAAACACTGGTTTACATAGCAAGCGCTTTGCTTTTAGATGATAAGACTATTTATAATTGGGAACCAGGAAGGACAGCCTGGAGATAAATGTCTAGTAATATCAAAGTCTTAGTGGCCGCTCCACAGGCGGGTAACTCTTTTAAATCTCAAGGGTGAGTAGCTAGAGATATCGGTAACTCTATGAACTATTATTACTACTAGAGCCATCTGTGCTAAAGTAGTTAAACTACCACAGTCACAAATATCTGTCAGTTATTTACTAGTATCTACCTACATTATAGTAAGTGTGTAGTGCATATTAGTTGTTATTAAAACACAAAGAAAAGGAAAGTAAAATATCACAATAGGAAAATGGAAACCAAAAACTAAGATAAAGAAGCATAAATTGTAAATACGAAATAAAGGCATGAAGCCAATAGTGAAAATGAATTAAAATTTATTAAACGGGAAAATGAAAAATAAATGGAAGTCATTGAAAGGGTGAACAATAAGCCAGATGACCTGTTGAGCAATTACCCGGAATGTCTGTGTTATTTTGACCTTCAGACGAAAGTGAACGTATGTCTCTCTCCGAGGGGTAATCGCTCTTCTCCAAGGTCAAGTCTGACCAGGTTGACCTTGAACTAAGTACCCTTTAGGTTCCAGGTAACCTTTCCCGATTTATTGTCAACATGCCACGTAAACACGTAGGTATCCGCGAGGAGCAGACTTTGCAGTAAGCACGTACGCCTTTTGATTTATGAAAATTGTTTAGCTTTTTATGGTAGTGTTTTGACAAAGCGAATTAAAAATTAATGTTTTTCAAAGTAGTTTTATGTAGATTATTATACTACAGATTATAAACCATTGTGTGAGTATAGGTATACGTTTTTTTTCGGTTTCAGTGTCGATAAATCGACGTTTATTGAAGGAACTTTATACAGTTTCCTACAAAAGTGCATATTTATGTGCAATATATGTTACATAATTATATTATTGTATAATTTACATTACCTACCTCACTAGGTGAAACCTGTTCTGAGGTACGTGACTGGATATACAAAAAAATATATATTTAAGTGTGATCGTATGACAAATTAGGCATTGCTAAATTAAAATACTGAATATTAATGCTAGAATATAAAACATCAATTAACGGGGAATTTCGAATACAACATGAGAGGTTAAAATAGATGACAAAATTAAATAATGAAGGTAATGTGTAAAAGTACAGTAAAAGTATATAATGTGGAAAAGTACAGTAAAAGTATATACGAGTAAGTACAGAATACGCACTTGAAGTGAAATTATATGAATGGTGTATTATTATTACTATTAACTGCTAATATCCCGAACGATCGAACCCGGGATAATCTGATTTATGAGTTTTTAATTCGAATAAGTTTTTTTTGGAAAATTTAGTTTTTCATCGGGTATCAAATTTCCAATGCACTGGTATAAATATATGGGGATTAGAACATTCTATAGCAATTATTGCTGACAGTATTATTATACTGTGCCAGAGAAAGAAATGCAAAACACTTTATTTGAATTACTTATTGAAGGTTATGAACCTCATTGTAAAATTTAATCATTGAAGATGATGATATTAATAAATCTCAAATGAAATATGAAAACGAAAAAGACACAGAATATTTAAAAAAAAAGGTATCAGTCGCATCTGGAAATCGAACCAGGACCTCTGTCTTACCGGGACGAAAAAAAATTAAATAAACTGAATTCATGGATGTAAAATCGAAACACCATCACAGAAATTGGTTCCTTGCATCTGTAAATGTGGTTAAATGATTGAGTAATCGCCTTGTAACGAGTACTGATCTGGTTTCCAGTTGCCTCAAACCAGGTAATAATAAAATTAAACCACCGTAAAACGCATCAGTTTATACGACACCGTATTGCGGATTCTTGAATGCAAGGACACAGCACTAAATTATTAATATCCTGCTAAGACTGGCCGATAAATAACTCAGTCGGTAAATAATTGAAACAGATTAATTATATAACCTTCTGGAACAAAACGTGACGGTAGAAAAAAGTTCACCGGAAAGACTTTGCCGTTTAGTGCATCTCAGATAAATCAATACTTCTAACTAATTTCGATAAGGCATGATAAAAAAATCAAGAACGAGTTACCTAAGATAACAATCCCATTCTCATTATTATTCTGAATATCATGGGAAAAGATTAGATTATTTATTTATTAATGCCTGTTGAAATGGAGTGGTAGATACACGAATTGCTAGAAATGGCTTTAGTTGGGGGATGTCATAGTTTTTTTTTTTGAAAAGAAAGCCAAATATTCCCTGGCTACGAATAACCTGACAATATTTGAAAATCTCCTACTACCACCACAGTAAGCGGAAGATGTTGCTTGTGTCGTAATGGAGGACTTAGCCAGCTGAGGAATTGAACTCATGACGCCTAGGTGAGACCCAAAAACGATGCCAACTCATCCACTGACCGGTCTATATAGTCCAACTGATTCTTGGACAGTTTGGACTGTTGTGCGGAAATCACATAAAAAGCTCTTCAAAGCCCAGCGAGACCTCCATGTTAAAACTTTTTTCCACTTTTATTTTTGACCGGTACAGGTTTCAACCTATCACGGCCATTTTCAGACTGGTATTTTTTTTCCTTAAACTTTAGTATACTCGTATATACAATTTTTGGTGTATCAGGCATGGTAAGCAATGATTTTATGTAATTTTTATTAATCCGAATTGCTATGCTCTGATTTTACATACTGTGGGGTTTAAGATATTTTGTATTTATTAATATTATAAATTAATATACCTATCTATTTTTAAAAAAATATATTAGAAGTGGGTTATATTGTATGTTTATCAGGAAGATTTTATATTGCCTTTATGTTATGAAATATTGGCGAGTTCTGAGTTTGTTAACAGTATATTATTGAGATTTCCCATATTAGTTGCTAATTGCGATGACCTGTTTCACAACCTAAAAAAAAAAAGTTTTTATCAGGAACAAGGCATATTTATAATGGGTTTACGTATATGATATTTAAAAAATCATTTGATTTTATATGAATACCACACAAGAGTCCCAACTGCTCCCAACCGTCTGGAGCCAGTGAGACTATGGCATTCCCAATTGGGGAATATTGTGAGGCTAAAGGTATTGGGAAGGGGAAGGATAAGGGGAAGAGGAAGGTGGGGAAATACCTGGCTATTCAGATCTGGTCAACAAACACGGCTAAAAGCCATTTCAAGCAACGTTTCAATCCTGAATGGTGGTCTTTCACCAGGGCGATACTGAGAGTATCTTCCACTCTGGAACGTGCGCAAATATACTATTTATTATTTTTAAATTAATTAATTATGAAACAACACAAATTAATTAAATAAAATTTACTTGCGCACGCCGGGATTTGAACTCGCAATCTTCGGATTCGTAGTCGAGAGCCTTACCCCTCGACCACGGAGGCCGTCCTTGTTTGATTTACTAAATTCGTAATTTATTGATCCACAGTGGATTGTTTTCTTTAGGTAATTTAACAAAACAATAGAATAAAATATTTCACCCAATTACACAATTATGGCAAAAAATCTATTCTTGTAAGAAATGACAGAAATTGTCTGACTTAAAGGAGGAAAATCTGGGTAAAAAAGGTTAATATGATCAGTTCCAAATATTTTTTATAAATCTGTTAGATTATTTTTTAATGTACGTTTTATTTATGATTATTATTACGTGTGACAATATAGATTCGATTTCCGGACAATATAATCATAATGTTTATTAAATAAGTTTCATATTGTCAGTTTACCCATTTGTTGATGTATATCTCGTATACTACCTCCACCGAAAATAAGATATATTTATTTTTGAATTTTAGAATTAGATCAAAAATTAAATTTTACAAAATTTTTATTTTTTAGAATTTTAGTATTAGATCAAAAAATAAATATTTTTTAGAATTTTAGTATTAGATCAGAAATTATATTTTTTAATAATTGATTTGAATTTTAGTATTAAATCAGATATCATATTTTTTAATAATTGATTTGAATTTTAGTATTAGATCAGAAATTATATTTTTTAGAATTTTATTATTATTTCAGAAATTATGTTTTAAAATAATTGATTTAAATTTTTATATGAATAATTAATTTGAATTTTAGAATTAGAGTTACGTACGTTTGTTCCTGCGTTATATCGTTTAGTATTTCGAGGTAAGCCGAAGTTAACAGATGTGTTCGAGTATTTTCGTCTCTCCCATACAAGTTACGTCACTAGTCACTCGTATCGTTATGAGAAATCTAATAAAAAAAAATCCGATGTCCGAATAACCCAAAGAACGGGCGGTTAAGTCCTGCAAGTCTTTTAGTTCTTTTTATTAATGCGACAGCTGTTCCGACGTTCAAAGCCATTTTCAAACTGTACTTAAACTGTACAACATTATTTTTATAGAGGTTCTCCTAAGGATACCAAAAACGGACAAATCTTAACCGTTAACTATTTTATTACGACACATACCTAACAAAAGCTTTATTATTGCAATGCAACTATACCTTCGCAATCATAACATGTTGTAGTTCTAATCGCATTGTTTGCGACCTGTCAGCACTATTCATACCTTCATGTGGGTTACTAGATACATTAGGCAGATATGCGAGTTGTTAGATAGTCAGCCTATCTCTTGTAACATTAATCGTTTTCATAAATTTAGGTCTAGGACTTTTAATCACATCGATTAATTGCCGAAAAAATTTCTCAGATTGAATTTAATACGAGACCTCTCGATGCTTGTAAACCGATTTAAATACGACTGATAGAATTACATTAGAATTAAAGGTGAACGATTTTAAAATGTTCATAACACACAGCCATACAAACTGTAAAATATGACATAAATAACACAGCGACTGTCATGGATTGGGTAATATGCGTTTGCGAACTGATATGTAGGTTAATCTATATTATTTTTTTATGAGAGGCAGGTAGATAAAACATTTAAAATAACACCTACTAATTGCGTTTAATCACCTTTTGTTAATAACAATTACAACTATGGATGTCTTTTTATACCGTGAGGAATGCTATTATTATAATACTGTTATTTAAATAAGTGGATACCACTGAAGAGATAAAATGATAGAAGCGTTTTGTGGACAAAATATAAAAATAAATAGGCACAGGTCCAGGGTTCGAGTCCCAGATGCGACTGAAATCTTTTTTTTTCTGTTGTATTTTCCGGTTTCATGTTTCATTTAGGTTATGTTAATATTATTTTCTTCAATGATTAAATATTACAATGAGGTTTTTAAATCTCAATAAAAATAATTAATAATTAAAAAAATGAATATATTCTTTAGACTTTTATAAAAGTCAATAGATGTCTCATATAAATAAAAAAATTGATATTGATCCGATACACTGTCTAGTTTGCAATTGTGTTCGTGAAGAACTTTGCAATCATCATAAAGATAGCTGCCAATATTATTAATATATTAAAAATATATTGACAAATCTTGAATTTGAGATATGATATGGACGAAGATGACATAAATTGAACTGCTCTCATTAGCTAAGCTGGTAAAGCGGTTGCCCCGGATAGGCAGAGGTCATGGGTTCGAGTCCCAGATGCGACTTAAATCTTTTTATTTTGTGTTGTTTTATCCGGTTTCATGTTTCATAACAATAACAATTATTCTTCGGACATTCAGGGATCTCATCATACATTTTCAGTCCTCCATACATTAAGCAGTTATGTGATTCTGTTTTTCATATCTGCAGTAATCAAATTCTATTTATATTACTGGTTTCATAATTATGTACATTTTTGCTAAAAACAATTTCATCTATAGAATATTTTGGCATTTGGTTATTCAGGATTTTATGTATAAAAATTAATACATTGTATAGCAGTATCTTTTCTATTGGAATCCAATGAAGCTCTTCTCTCATTTGATTGATTCTTGTATATTTGCCTTTCCTTAGTATACATCTCATAGTTAATTGATCAAACATTTGCAGTTTTGTTTTTCTTGCGTTAACTTAGTTTTAGTAAGCTAAACTTTACACAATAAGGTTGTCTTCTACAACGGAATTTCATATTATTTTCAAAATAATTTTATTAACTAGAGAAGCTTTTTGGTCCGGCCCGCGAGCACTTTTGGCCCGGGCGACTAAAAGCAATGATTGCAAAGAATGGTGCTCATAACCAATGAAATCCAGAGTGCCGGGTTATCGGGGTCCGAGTTATAAAAATCTTGATACAGACCGTCTGTTTCAAAATTCAGAGGAAAACCGTCCTAGTATTTATTTATTTATTTGTAAGAAACAAAGGGATTTTAATACAAATACGAGTATATATACAAAGGAAGTTTAACAAAAGGTAAGCCAACAAAGTTTCTTGTGCTAACAGTGGTTAAATACAGATGTTATATTTATGAAGCTAACAAGATAAAGAAAAAAAAAGAACAAAGGGGGAGAGGAAGAGGAAGATAGGACCGGGACAAGAGATGTTCCCGATACATTTTATACTTGTTCTTGATTTTGTGGTCGTACGTATTACTTCGGTTCGATATTTTGGAAGCGTATTGTGAAGAATGTCGATATTGTGAAATTGTGCGTTATATTGCGCACAAATACGGGGAATTCCAGAATTTATTCTAAGATTGGTCCTGCATGCGGGCAAATAAAAAAAATCGGTTTGTCGGGTTGGTCTTGATGGTATGTGTTTACAAAGTATATGTTCCAAAATTCTAAATGCAGACATACTTGTTCCATACTTTTTAATTTTGTCATTCGAAGAATTCTTATGCGGATTAAATAAAAAAAAAAAAAAAGATAAAAAAATGTTAACTCTGTACCTAAACATATAAACGAATAAATAAAAATAATATTTACAATAAATTAGGAGACAACCTCTTTATATACGTTTTTAGTCTGCATCTGTTATATAAATTTTCGTAGGAAGCCATTTCTCACTTCGAAATACAATAACTTATGAAGTGTTAAGAAATTGTAATATCATTTTGAGCGGAAATTGCAAGTACGAGCTTTATTGAAAAAATAGGAATAAATTACACCTTACTACAACATGTTAATTGCTGACAAGTCTAGTATCAAGCAAATTGTTGATACGCAAACTGCGTGATATCAAGAGGCCACCAGAAATTTGTTACTCGCTGTAGAAATGAGATCTCTGAGGCGTATGTGTGGTAAGAATTTTTAAATTTTATTTTTTATTTTATTTGGAAAACCAACAGTTTACAATAATTTTTATGCATGGTAAATATATTTAAAAAAAATAACTAATAGTAATAAGTATTTAAATTATTCAATTAAAAAATAAAAGTTACAAGGTTAGCCTATGAGGTTAGGATGATGGGAGGGAGGGGAAGGGAAAGGATCTAGTCTGTGTAGAGTAATATGCATTGTGTAAATGTTATTTATTGATTTTAGGTTTGAAATTATAAGGAGCCGCATTGAATAAGTCGAACTCACTGTATGAAGTGTTAAAAAAGTCTGAAGTGTGGTGAATAAAGGTGTTTTGTTTTGAGTTAGTGTTGCATTGAGGTGTTTATGACCGTCTTAAAAAGTAAGGCTGATGTAAGCGTGATAGTTAAGATTAAGAAAGGGACGTTTAGATGGTTTGGGCATGTAGAGAGGATTAATGAAGATAGGAGTGTAGGGAGGATATATGACGCAGAAGTTAATAGTAGAAGAAGTGGATGACACCCGAGAAAGACATGGCACGATCAAATACTTGAGTCGGGTCATGTCAAGAGTCAGAATAACAGAAGAGTATCTATGAGATGATATATGAATGTGAATGAAGCAAGGAATGTTTGCCGAGACACAATTGTGTGGCGGTCTATCCTCTTTACTTACCCCGGTGGTAAACGATGTGAGGGTTTAAAAAAAATGATACCCCACAAGAGTCCCAGCTGCTCCCAACCGTCTGGAGCCAGTGAGACTATGGCATCCCCAATTGAGGTATGTTGTGAGGCTGAAGGTATTGATGACTGGAAAGGGATGGGGAAGAGGAAGATGTCGATCAAGCAACGTATCGAATCCGAATAGTGGTCTTTCACCAGGGCGATAATAACAGTATCTACCACTCTGGAACGTGCCGCAAATATACTATATATTATTTTCAATGGATAGTTTGTGAAATAAAACAATTTAATCAAATGAAATTTTTTTACGCAAACTTGGATTTGAACCCACGACCTCCGGATTCGTAGCCAAGGATCGTAACCACTCAACCACAAAGGCCGCCATTAAGTCACGGAGATAGTTAGTTAGTTATAAAATATAATCGCAAATAAGCTACACTTGCCACGCTGTCAAACATGCAAATTAGCGAACGTTTAAATTAATAATAATATTTTACATCCAGTGCTTATTTTATGACGGAATTCGCCGGAATGACGTTCCGGTACCTACTTTTTTTTACTTGCGGTTTTTCCCAGTATATAAAAAATAATAATTTTTATTTTTTTTTGGTAATAATATTGTTCCATGTGAATATGTAACCTATAAAATTTTTTAACCTTAATCAATTGTAATAGATCCATAAAAAAAATAATAAGTCCTCGGTCTTTGGTCTAATTTAAATTCAGAATATCACTATTATAAAAATAATCTTGTTCTAATGTAATTAAAGGATTTTTTTATGCTTCTCGTTTTGGATGTGTTATTAAAATAGTGAGAATGGAAAACATATGCTAAAAACTGAGTGCAGAGGTGCTGCCGGAGTTACTCCGTTCGGAGCACCGTTTTTAGTCTTTTATATTTAAATATAGAATTTGCATCCTAGCTTGATAGCGAATTTATCATTGGGTTTTCGTGGCCGGGTAATCCGGAATAAAATGGTTCAGAAAGTGATTTAATTAGTTCCGTTATTAGAGGAATGTTTGTGTCTCTGTATAGATAAGTGTCATCGGTGAGAGCAGGTGTGTTTGTTCACTGGGCGATAGATGTCATTGAACCGGCCCTGGCAAGGAGAGAATCTACTCGAAACTATCGAACGAGAACTGGACAAAACTTGAATTCACTCTACATGTAGGTACATAATTCGCTTGGATTAGGTATTCAAGATTTTATTTGCCTATATTATGAAGAGGATATTATTTCAAAAATTAAAAGCTTAACAAATTTGAATTCCGGAAGATCTTTTTATCCAAAAAAGCACTAGTTTCTTCTATGAACTGAGAATCTCACAAAAGTTACGACACTAAAGAACGTTAAAATATTAAACGGACTTACAGGAAACGGAAACCATTTAGAACTTGTCGCGCTCTGCGAGATTTGAATATCCATTTGTCAAACGCCTCCCACAAAAGTATTTTTTCACACGGTACATTTTTTATGAGCATCAATAATATTCACCTTTAGATTTTGCAACTTCCACGTGACACGAATTTCCAATTCAGTTCACATAATCGGTATATGGCCATATGACATCTTAATAGTTTCTAGTAAACCGTTGCCACAGCTTCGATTACGGCGAGAGATTATTTAAATTTATGCAAATCTGGCGTAATATGTATCAATACATGACAAGCCTCAGCCACAGTTCATTGATGGATATAAATGAAATGCGTTTGCAGTCAGTGTACGGTGACAGTAAACACCCGACTCTTCTGATCTTTTTGGCTCATTACCCGCTGATAGTAATATAAAACATATTATTATTTACCACGTATTGGTTGAATGGAAGTCAATTGTGACTAATGTGATACAAATACTCGATAAATTTACGTTGTCAAACTAGTTATAAAGCAATCATACGAAATTCCTAAACACTGATAAATTAATACCCACTTGTTTACGTTTTTAATAAATCACGTAGAGATTTGCGACACTGTTTTCATATTTGTTCCATTAGAGACTATTATTTTACCATTGGGTTTTAATTATTTTTATTTTATTTTATATTAGAACATTTAAAGAACAGTATTAAATGAATACTAGTGTATGCAGGTCACGAAATCTGGGGTTTTTTGGTACATGTTATTGAGAGAGTATGGTCATAATCCGTGCCTCTGCTAACAGAGTTAGAAGAGATTACAACTAGAGCTTTCGATCCCGGGATCTTGTGCAGCGCTTGTCTCAATCCCGAGATTTCGGGATTTGGTTGGTTTCACGACCTTGCTTCAACCGTGGGAATGTGTTTTGTTTTATTAGCAACATGTCATTTATTGTACAATACCCTTGAGATCGTGGGATACAAATAAAGATTTTGGGGTAGGTTATATTTATTGCCCTGTTTCTTGGAAGTAAGGAAACTTTTATTGAAGCTCGAATAACATTCATTATTTCTTCTTATGACATCATTACACCGGTATTGTTCAGGCAGATGAGCTTACACTTCTTAATTTTGAGTTTTTTTTTGCATATAAACATAAGGTGCGTACGATTTATTAATTAATTCATATTATTTATTCTCTGCTTAAGTGCTTTCGAGGGATGAAATTGTCGCTGGATTACATAAGAAATATTGTCAACAATTACAAGTTGAAATGTACATTAAGGTACCCAAACTGTAGTTTTGAAGAAAAGCGTTGGGAGTGTCCGTATTGTTACGCCCGCCACATCACGACATATCACCGCCGCTAGATAACAGCACCGCTTTCTTAAAAAACCGTAGGTTAACTTAATCCCGTTATTAAATTAAATCTCTTCGGATGTGGACATATTTTGCATCAGTGGGGCTGCATTCAAATAGCAAACGTAATTGCTGTTTGAAAAAAAAACACAAATTTACGAAATTATTTATTTTTTCTAGGCTTATAAAAATTGCCTGGGTAAATGAAAGGTCAAGGTGTGTTCTACTTGCAGTATTTAATTTCATCATCTACGATATTTCTAGACCATTAGATTTTGAAATTAAAAACAGATGATTTTGAATTACTTCTCATTGCATCGTCTTAAGAGGAACGGCTGCTCGGCCTGTTTCATACAAAACTTCATTTTTGATTTGAGTACAAAATACTCACCTAAACCTAATGATCTTTTTTTTCATCGAAAAGTATAGTAAATAGAACGGATTAGAAATAATTTAATTATTTTTGATTTACATTATTAAATATAGACCATTAAAGGAATTGATTTTTCGCGATTTTAGAGCCACTTTTAACAATTATTTGGGGGATAACGGTAATGTAAAAAAAAGTTTTACTCCATTTACTTTGAAAATATAAAATAATATATTTTTTATATTAAAATAAGCATTATTGTGGACTTTAAATTAAATTAAAAACGACCAATTTTAAAAGGATCACAAATTTTCCGAACATAATTTAAAAGATCGACCTGAAAAAACGTTTTTTTTTTTGTTGCAATGTCTTATTTTTATATTTTTATGTACGTAATTATATTTACATAGCAAATATGATATTTAAACAAAAACATACGATAAACCTGCATATACTTTTCTAAATTGCCTCCAAAATTATTTTTAAAAAAAATTTCATGGCTTCCCATACTTCATAATTTAAAAGAAAAATAAGTAAAATATTTCTTATACGTACTGGATATTTACTAAATATTAAATTTTTTAGAAATATGTCATTCTTTGGATGGGTATTTTGGCCTCAAATCCAAAATTTAGTTATGTAAGAAACAGGCAGCGCAGCCGTTCCTCTTAAGGTTTCTTAGTTTAAATGTTGTATGATGTTGCAATTCTGATGCAATTATTTATTTACAATATTGCGAGAGCATTTGCAACATGTGACATAATTCGCTAAACAGAACACATGAAATTAATTAACGGATTTCATAATGCATGTTACAAATATGTCAAGCTTTTATGTGCATAATAAACTGCACGCCTTATTGCTGTAGTCTCATGATTTCGGTTTTAGTCCAAGGCTTGTTAATTTACACCTTCAAAACCATAAGTGGATTAAAAACAGACATGTGGATCGAATTTTAAATGTTAATGCGAAATGCACAATTCTACGATAAACTTACCTCGTTATAAAATAGTACAAATACCTCGAGGCGCTTTGTATCCGGTGTCCACTGGTTTATATATATATGAGTTCTGTACCTCCCTGACAAATAAGACTATCAATGATTTTCCAAAATTCTCTTAAAAGATTAAGTTTTTTTTAAGGTCTTTATTATATATAATTAACAACGTTGTTTACATGGTAATAATAATGTGTATTTCGGTAATAAAAATGATTTTTTATTTATTTATTTAATCGTATTATTTTTTTTATTAATGTCTCCCTAATTGAGAAATTCTGGTGTTTAGAGAGGGAGTACTAATATATATTGTTACACATTTAATAATTTCAAGAGTACTACCATGAACTTGATGTTCTGTTGTCTATACACTAATTTAAAAAAAACAAATTAAAATAAAATTTGTAGAAATAAAATACATCTATATAATGTATGTATATAAACATATATACATTTTTCCAAGTGAGATTATAATATACACCTAAAATTGGTTTCTTGTAAAATGTATTTTAAGTTTTTTCTTAAGAAAATCACCTTTTTTTTCAGCTTGTATATCTTTGGGAAGTTTGTTAAAATATTTCATTGGTGAATATGTGTAAAACCTACTTTTTTAAAGGATCGTGTTTAAGCGGGTTATCGCCAGTAAATAATGATTGGATGCTCAAATATTTATGTACGATCTCAAATTTATATTTTAAATAACAATAATACAGCATTCATTTACGAGTTTTCGATTCCCTAAAACAAAAGGAACCCAAACGAACCAAACTTATTAAAAACTAATTAACCATCACGCCATTTCTCCGTATGGCATGCAGAGAGGACGAACCGCCAAACAACTAGATCTTGGCATACACTTCTTGTTTCGTTTATATTCATAATTCGTATCATACATACTCTTCTGTTATTCTGACTTCTGACATTGCCCGACTCGAGTATTTCCTCGGGCGTCCTCGTCTTCTTTTTCCATTCATATTCGCATAATATATTCTCCTTACACTCATTTCTTCATTCATTCAATCTACATGCACAAAGCATCTAAGCATCCCTTTGTTAATCTTACTCATTACGCTTAAATCAGCCTTTTCAACATTTTTCACATGATCGTACATGGTTTAAACACAAATTTGCCCCGGAGATTTCATTTCTAAAGCATTCACTCTACTTTCATCCTTCCTCTATCAGTTCCATGCCTCACTACCATACATAAGCGTCGGTATCAGCACTTCTTTGTGGACTAGCTTCGCTTCTTTAGACACATTTTTGCTATCGCCAACCGCGTTCAGTCCTCCGTTAATGGAGTTTCCTGCTTTCACCCTTCTTTTATATCCCTATCAGTCGTATTAAATTATTAATATATTATTCAATATCACATTCTGGTAAAAAAGTAATGTTTTTTAGTGTCATAACGAGATTAACGTCATCAAAGAAGTAAATTATTTTAATGATCGTTTAAGGTAAGCGGCCACAGGTCCGTATCGTACGCATCGGACGGATAGCATTTAACGGATTTATTAGGCTTAGTGCGTGGTAGTGCGTCCACTGTATTCGGATTGCCGACGCGTCGGCCATTTACAATCGGATTTTCGACATTAACATTCGAATTTTCGTATCGAGCGGACGAGCTGTGTACGCGGATGCACAATAAGTTGCGGCAATCCGTATGACGTTATCGGCACGCATCGGAATAGTTGCCCCTCCGAGAATTTGCGTCGGCATTACCGACGGTCCGATACGTGCTTGTGATTAACTATACAAATAATTCTATAATCCGTTCGATACGATCTGTCCGATGTGTCCTATGCCGACCTGTGGCCGTTTACCAATTTTAGTAACCGATTATCGTAAGCAATTTCATACTTTAAAAAAAAATAGTTTTCAGTTAACGGCTTCTGCCAATAATTATATATGTGTATTAGAAACTGAACAGAATGCTAATTTCTAGAGTAGTGATTGATGTTCTAAACAAAAGTAGATTATTATCACAAATATAAATAGTTTCTTTTACGACTATTGCTTAGTGATAGTTATCAAATAATAATATGGTAAATTTTCAATATCTCCATTAAGTATCTTGCGACTGTCATACATCACGTTAATGAACCAATAACACACACAAAAGAATTTAAAACCGAACAGAAACGAGATTAATAGTTATTTTGGCAAACAGTTATGCGGTAGAATAGCAGGATAATCAATTAAACCATTGACAAGCGAAGAATTATTAAGAGGGGTACGCCAAGAAACATTGATTGCAAAGTTATGATCTCATTTTTAAGATTGGGTAAAAGAAATTTGAAAGTTTTGCAGATTTCATTAATTATACAATAAATAATAACGATTAGAAATCTAAATTGTTGATAAAATCACAATTGGAAGTCGCCTGGTTGAACAGGTAGAAACGTATCGTGGACAAGAAAAGTGGATGGACCATCATAACCGTTCATAGAATTGATAGAATTGGGCTTTGTTGGTTGGCTTTTCCCAAATGATAAATTGTGATGGACATGATGGCAAAATATGTATAAATTGTATAAGTTATAAAAATAAGAATAATCCAATTCCTCGGTTGCATCGTGGTGGAAGGAAAAAAATATAATTTTGTTATTATTAATCCAGAGGAAGATCCGTGGAAAACAATGTAGAGAAGGAGGTGTTGCACCTTATGATTTTGTAATTGACGTAACTGGTATATTTCCTTCCATGAAAGGTAAAATTCACTATGCGTTATGCAGCTAGTATGGCACTTAATGAGTTTTACGTCTAAGGGTACGATTTGTTTGACGCTTGTATGCATAGAGTGAAGGTAGTCAACCTCCGATAAGAAAGGGCCCTAAAATAAGAATATGGACTTACGTCTTCAATCAATATTTTGTTTTCTAAAGTAACAATAATCAAAGTAAAATAAATGAGATATGTTTTGTATAAACCACTATTTAATATGTAAATATCAAATTAATCTTTTCTTCAATGGAGTGTGGCGTCATTATTAATAAAATTAATCAGAACTGGTTTATTTACACCACGCTAAAAATATAAATATCAACATGTTTCGGAAGCGAAGCATCCCTCACCAGGATATACAGTATAAATATGTTGATAATTAAAGATTAAACAATGCTGTAAAAAAAAGTACTTCTTATTAATTAATTGATAAACTAAAGTTTTTAAGACAAGATTTTTGTGCATAGCGCAAAGGGTAACAATTATTAATTATTAGCCTGAAACACTCATCCAAATTGAAAAAACCTTCCGAGAAAAGATAAATGTCGCCGACAGGACTCGAACCTGCAACCTTCTAATATTCGGTCAGAGCATCTTTTCTCGGAAGGTTTTTTCAATTTGGATGAGTGTTTCAGGCTAATAATTATTGTTTATAAAAATAATTGTTACTTCTGATTAATTTTATTAAAACAATATTTATTTTATTTTGTTATTATTTTTGGTACATTATTTATCCTGATGAGGGAAGATTGGAATTTGAAACATGTAGATATTTATATATTAAAAACAGAAGCTTAAACGAAGTTATTCAATATATTATATTGTTATAAAAAATATTTTTTTATTGAAGAAATAATCAAAGTATATAGTTTTTTTGTTTTAAAATTTAATGATAACTGTTTTTAATCAATTAAAACGGTTTATTCATAAAAGGGTTCTGCTAGTAAATTATTATTACTCGTGACAGCTGTATCACCTTCCAAAGCCATTATCTAACTGCGGTAAAGCCAGTTACAGACGATCTATGTATAATATTTTTGGATTGCACGAAATGTACGCACATAATTAAACAATTGTGGGTTTTATTGCACCGATGAAACCCATATTGGCATCTGCTCCATACTGTACATTTAATTCTGACTGTCCTAAAACGGGAAATAGTTGAACAGCCAAGGCACTTTTTAAAGTAAAGTATGTGTATATTCTTTTCTAAAGAAAATTAAAGAAGCTGTACAAAATATCAAGTATCTACTAAAAGCTCTTGCTCTCACTGCGTTTTTTCTTAAGACCTTTATGTCTCATGAGGGAAACTCACCCGTGAATGCGGCAGATGCAAATTGTTTCAAATGCGCTATTACAGCGCGCTTGTTTTAGTTATATGTAGTTTGCTTAATCTTGGACCACAGTCCGCAGGTGTAAGTATTCAAAGAGAAGGATTAATTAAAGCCACAGCTGGATCCAGATGGCAGGCTTTGATGAAAAGAAAAAAAAGTTTCGGGACAAACTTAAAGAGGGTTACGCAATGATACAATTTGCGTGTTAAAAAATAGATTAACCATTCAAGATTTTGGCAGTGGCCAATCGTCAGCATGACACTTCGTGATATTGTATTACAGCATGCACCGGCTACGTGTGAACTGCCACTCAAATTCACGAGTACCTATTTCTAGGTTGATTGATTTACTTGCGAATAAATTTGCACAGTTTGAGTTTTTACTTCTAATTACTCGCGGGCAAACCAGCAAAAAATCTGGCAAGTTGGCCACATTTCTGAATAGTACCTGTGCGTACTTGTAGATTAAGATATTGATTAGTGGTAGATAGTACACGAATAGCCTATTATGTATTAACAGAGCACAGGTGACCATGGGGTTTCCATAAAGGCCTACGTAATCTTTAGGACTATGGAGGGTCTTTTAGAAAGGAAGAATTATATAATTCCGCTGCCAAGGTGTTGGAATTGATCAAATCTCGTTCAAATTACTCTTCTCATACGAAAAATTAAAGTACCTATACAAATATTGAGCAGGCGTTCATAGATGCTGATAGAATCAATGACGCTAATTCTTAGGAGCATCTTTCATTGAAATACCATAAAAATTAATTTCTAGAGTTTGCAATCAAAATACGGGAAAATATCAAACGTATAACCGGTTTACGAACAAGAGTCAATACCTTTTTTCAGGTTTCCAGGTATAACTAATACGTAAATATAACGTATCCAGTGGCGTGATTTGCGCTATGACCAAACGTTGGCTGTGTGTAATTTTTTTAAATTCGGGTATGAACTGTTCATTGAATATGGCTATTACTATCTTTCGCTGATTGTTTTGTCAACTGGATACACGAGCGTACAAGTTCTTTACTAAATTCGTGGAAAAAAATACATTTCAATAAAATTAATATGAAATATTTTATGTACACCAATCCTTAATACACAAATATCAACACGTTTCGGAAGCAAAGCTAACCTCATCAGAATACACAGTATAGCATGTTTTTATGAGGTTAGCTTCGCTTCCGAAACATGTTGATATTTATATATTAAACAGTGCTGTAGCTACACAAAATATTTCTTAATAATTTTATTAATGACACCTCAAAGCAATTTTACATTTATTGAAGAAAATTATTTATTAAAATTATTATAAATTAAATAATTTTTAAAATCCCAAAAAAGTAGTCACGCAAAGCTGCCATATCGCACCTTGTCTGCAGGCTGGTAAATTATTTAAAAAAATTAAATAATATTACTTAAAAACTCGTAGAGTTGCACACATTTTGAAGTCATTCAGGTGTAGCTACTTTTTTAAAATCTCAAATTCAAATAAAACGTCTGATTGTAATGCCATTGTTTGTGAGTTAATTTCTTAATATTTTTGATTCTTCTGTTTGTGTACAATGGCACCCTTAGTGAAAAAATATAAAGTTTTAAAATCACTTTCAAAGCACTTCCCGATAAGATATTCGGAAAACTAAAATATAGGGCGTCAGCCGACATAAAACTGCGTGTTTTAAAAAAGTTGGAAATAACGAACATTTTCCCACTCATTTGATGTCGCCCTTTAAAAAAATTCTGTAATTCCTTCTCATGTTTTATTTTTTTGAGAAAAGGCAAAGTTTTTTAAGGCTTTATGAAGTGCACGCCACTGAACGTATCTGCAATAATCTAAAGGTGTGCCGATAAAATCGTGAACAATCACGATCTGAAGACATTTTTGACTAAAGTTGACATCAGAAGGGTAAACCTGACGTTAATTGACCACATCAATCACGCGAGTCCCGAATAGGGCGAGTCATATTTGGTATTTGTTCGAGTTGTATTTTGCAACGCGCATAGCAACATACTCGTAAAAATGTTGTTAATCGTAACATGCAAAATTTCGTAGTACCATGATACACGTATTATATTTATGATATAGGGCGAGGCGCCCGCGGCCATTCACGAAGCATTGCAAGAATAGCCTTAATTGGAAATTTTGCATCTCTTATGCTAAATGAAGCCATTTGTTTCGAAAGTCAGGCCAAGTAGATCAGATTCAAGAACATTAACAAATGGATAAACCATTTTCTCTGCCTACTGTTGAAAAATGGAATTTATTTCAAAATGGCTTCGTCAATTAGTGATATTTAAACATGGAACAATCTTTGATATGATTATACCTCGCCAATATTTTCTACACAATACAGAAATTCTCCATTATCTGCGAGGATTAGGCTCCTCAAAAGCGATGCGCATGGCTATATAAAATCACTGATTTTGCGTAATTAAAAAAATTAAAACTTTATTTATTTTTTGTTTATCATGTCATTGTAGAATCGGCGTGAAAATATCCCTAATAAATCTGTTTACAACATTTTTGGCGCACGCAGAAAGTGTACTAATTATTTAGTTACAAATAACAATATTTATTGACCTATCTCACTGAAACTCGGTGCGTGCAACAACATGATATACGATCACCAAACAAACGAAGATTTTAATGATTTTACCTGGTTCAATTAAATTTCTATTTTAATTTTTTTTTTGTTTTATATGAATACCGCACAAGAGTCCCAACTGCTCCCAACCGTCTGGAGCCAGTGAGACTATGGCATCCCCAATTGGGGAATGTTGTGAGGCTGAAGGTATTGGGGAGGGGAAGGAGAAGGGGAAGAGTGGGGAAATACCTGGCTATTCAGATCTGGTCACCAAAAAGCCATTTGAAGCAACGTTTCAATTGTGAATGGTGGTCTTTCACCAGGGCTATAGTGAGAGTATCTTCCACTCTGATTATGAAGAAATAAAAAAAAATCATCTCTATGGCGACAGTCAAAGAGGATTCGATCTCTTTAAAGAATGCAGTTTTTAGTAATCTTGTAGCCTGTACACTGTGCTAGAAATCAAATTTTTTTTATGTTACGAGTGAAGGAAATTGCGTTGCACTTGCCAATGTTTAACTCCATCTTATTTTCTTCTCACCACAAAGAAACAGTGTCTAGATTCTTTTGTAATATTTGACAGTCTTCTTCTGACTTGATGTCTTCGTAAAGTTTCATATTATTGGCGTAAAGTGAAAATTTGCTTTAAATTCGATATGTTAAATCATTAATGAAGATTAAAATTAACAAAGACCCGATATGAAACCCTTGTGGAGTACCTGATGTGACAGTTATGGGAGAAGAGGTGGTTTCGTTGATTGTTACCCATTGACTCAACATGATATCAGGAATTCACACAGCAAATGTAAAAAATAAAACCACCATGAATCGGCCAAATGAATCCATTTTATGGAGGTATATGTCCAATGCTAGTTGCCCGAAGGCTTTAGAAGAAAATGAAGAAAAAAAACTATATAAAATGTTAGGTTTCTATGATTTTTCCAACAAGTTTTACAAGATGTACCTATAGGTCGATATAATTAACTTGGTGGAATAACTGGAACATTGCTAACAACTTTTTAGCTTTATTTTTTTCTCCTAACACTTCTCCACGAAATCATAGGAATGCAATGTTTGAATGAGAGAGACAAACTCGATAAGTCTGTCAGTATACTTTCCCGCCAGTAATTTGTTTCTATTTATTTCTGTTATTTATCCTATGTATTTATTTATCTCTTTATAAAGAACCGCAAATAATGAAGGATAATCGCATTTATTATAGAGATAATTTATCTTTACATTTAGTATGCGATAAATTAGAAAGGTTTTTAAATAATCAAAAACAAATAATAACTTTAACCTTGCAGCGTTTGACCCCACCGTTATCGCTGATCTCTGCTGTCAAAAGCGTCTATAATAATTTATTATTATTGATGTTAGATTATGTGGGAGTTAGCACAGTTAGCACCGTATTGTGTAATAGCACGTACTGTACATTGTACGTTCCAACATACACAGTAATCTTTAACTCCGAAGTAATGCGGTCAAGAATTACACTTCTCTTTCATGGTCATGTGTCAGCACTTATAATTTCCTTTAACCGTTATTCGCACGCATCATGATTGTTTTTTTTTTACATCTTTTTTTCTGGCACTATTCTCGAATCCTCTGTCTGTAATCAGTTGAGACTTTGGCACATGTCTACATACAGTGGCCTCTTTTTCGTAATTCCTGCTAATCTGTTGAAAGTTTTCATTGCTCGGACTCAGTGGGGACCGATTGAGGAATGCAGTAATGCGAAATAAAATTAAGTAAAGGAAGATAAAGGGAAACTTCAAAGTACCTAACTATAGTCACATCTGGGTAGCAGTCATTCTGGCGCTATGGTGTACACATGTAAAAGAGTTATTTATTAAAGAAAAACACATTTTGTCTATCGGAAATTAATTCGAAAAATAAAAATAAATGTTGTAGGTTTTTGTAAACAGTCAATTGTTACGAACATCCCGAATTCATGACTAAATGCTGAACATTTTTTTTAAATAACATGTAAAAAAAAGGTAACCAAACATAATTTGTTTGTTTTGGTTTCGTTAGGTAATTTGTAATTTGTTTATTTTTATTATATCGCATATAAAATGGGTTGATTGAAGAAGTATTAGCTACGAAGCAGAAATCTGTGTGAGTACCTATTTTTCATTAAAAAAAACTAGCAATATATGAGTTTATTTTATTTGTAATGTACACAACAGATAGAGGGTTAACATAACAAAAATACAAAAATAAAATAAAATAATAAATACAAACCGTAAAATAACGGTGTAAAACAACATTAAAAAAATGATTTACAATTACAAACAACATCAAAAAGTAACAAGAGAAAACAATGTTTGTGTCAAATGAAGTTAAGTGAAAATAAAAGACTCGAGAAATTTTGTAAAGTTAAGGGGGGTATCATGTCAAATGTGTCCGGAATCCTGCCACTACAGTGGATGTTGAATTATAGTCAACACATTCGCACAAGAGGTTGGTTCTTTGGAAAGGGATGTGGATAATTTCGGGATTTCTTAGATGGTGGTTGATATAAATTTTGATTGTGGCCAAGAGGGAAGATTTTGTAGATAGGTTATTTATAATTTTGAAAATAAATTTGATGTCATTTTTGTCACGACGTTCATTTAGTGTTTCTAATTTCAAATATTCTAGGAGTTTCTGATAGTCGGTAAGCAGTATGGACCATTCGGTTCTATAGGATAATGACCGAGTTAGTTAACTGATTCGATCCTTATTTTGTGAATTTTGTATATTGGACTCCAAACTACAGAACCGAACTCAAGAATACTGCGAATTGTTGACGTATATAAGTTTTTGAACCGATGAGTTCTGCCATCATCACCAACAGGATCGATGTAGGTATCTATTTAGAAGTTTGTTCCATCTATATATATAAATCAATGTAAGTTTGTTTGCATGTTTGTTTGTCCAAGATTTTCACGAAAATTACTGGAACGGTTTCGCTGAAAATAGCACAGTTTTTTCTATTACTCCCGGGAAGGTTTAGAGACTAGTTTGAATGAAATCAAATAAGTAAAACTGTTGCTAAAAAGTTAAAAAATTAGTATGAAAAAAATTGAACCCGCCATGTTTTATTTAGGTTAGCCCATAGATATAAAATTCTGGTTAGCCACAGATTGCAAATGGTAAACACGAGAGATACCTACTTAAGAACTTTACGATTTAGATATATTTTTAAAAAATAAACGTTTCGAATGAAATAAAATATTCAAATGAATGTTTCTTTATTTGGAGATAGTTACTTTCACTGTCAAATCAATTATTGTACCCGAGCAAGGCCGGGTACACATCAGATAGCATTTTATAAATATTTGTTGAGAATTAAGCTAACGAAAAGTGGGCGTTGAAACTAGGACGAATAGTGAAATAAATTAACACATTTGTTGATTAATATTTTCTTAAGAATTGCACGTAGATACAATCTGTACACAAGTGCTTTAGGATTAATTCGGATTTCAACAAATTCTATGTAGTAAAGCAAAAAATTATGCAAAAAGCGAAAGGTACTCCGGTAACGATTGGCAAACAAAAGAATAATAATGAGAGCAAATACTTTGGTACATACGAGTATAAGTAGTGTCTAAGAAAATACCCATCCACCAGTACAAAACCAATCGTGAGGCATTGAGCATAATGGACATTGCGTATTTTTGTTTGCGCTTGGATTACATAACATGGGCGTGTCACCAATGTTAATTTGTTATGTTTAAAATAGTACGAACGTGTTAAATACCAATAAACAATGGATAAACATTAATTAAAAACAAAAAATAAAACATTAGTATTATTAATGGCGTCTGGTAGCCTAAGAAAATGTTTATACTCACGTGAGAATTAATCAATTTTGTAATAGATAGTGGGAAGGTATACTTAGTACTTTATAATTGATTGTCATCTTTCATTTTAGATTGTAACACTTTGGATAAATAAACACCGGTGTGTTTAATAATAGTAATATTATAATGATAACAGTTAATTTGTTTGGCGTAATTTAGAGATGGTTAATCATAAGAGTGCTTTAATAAAATACCGTAACCTAAATTATACAAAAATTATTACATAATTCGTTTAAGATTGTTCTCCTTTCTTTAACAAAAGTTGTGTCTACACCGTTCTAATTTTTGAACAAAATCTACAATTACTCATCATGGATGCCCGCCTCAGTCCAGCTTCCAGCATCGATGCATACTAGAGAAAGACATTGACCCCTCACAATTTACAACTCCCTAAAGGCTTTATTTTCATATATTTATGACTTTTTTCTTGGATTTCATGTGTTTACGTATTTTTATTTATTTATTACATATATATATATATATATGAACATTTGTTATCGGCTGACGTATTGCCCATCTCACTAGGTGTGAAACGCCTGTGTTGAGATGGCAATTTACAGGGGAGGTTGTTCAGCTGGGATATTTAGATGACATTAGATTGATAGATTACAATTTAATATTCTAATTTAAAGGTATAGAAGAATTTAGAAGCTGACAGGTTTATTGGAGGTGATCAATGATCTTACTTTTAAAAGAACTTTTGTTTTGCGTATTTATGATGTTACTAGGTACAGGTGGGGAATTGAATAGCTTTATAGAATTGTATTTAAAACTTCTTTGTCCATATGAGGTTTTACAAACTGAAATATTAAAAGATTTTACATATGATTGTCTTAGTGCTCTATTGCTTGTTATTTCTTCAAAAATATGAATATTTTAAAAATAATGCAGAAGGACATTTTTTTAATATGTTTTTCTCAAGTTTGGAACATTTAGTTTCCTAAAAATAAAATCAGTACTCGTTCTTAATGGAACTTTAAGAATAACCTTCACGATTAGTTTCTGGATCTTTGCTAAAGGCTCCGGGTAAACTTGCCTCAGTTGTTTTCTATTTAGTATACGAGTGTATCTAACATCTTTAAAGAAATAGACAAGTTTCATATATACGAGTATATTATAATTACATATAATTTTTAATATATCTTATTCTGTTATTGACCTACTATTTTATTTTTTATAATCCAATGTATGTATACTTTATATGGAATGTGTGGGACTGCACTAACCTTCCCACATACCAGAATAAATACTTTTTTATTTTAATCATCGAGGAAGATAATATTAACCAATCCTAAATGAAACACGAAACCCAAAAAAAAAAACAGAAAATAAAAAGGTATTAGTCGCATCTGTGAATCAACCTCTGTCTTAATCGCTCTACCAATTGAGGTATTGATACCAGTTCACTTAACTCCATCTTCATCGATATCATAACTCAACTTCAAGACTTAACAATAATAGGCCTTGTGATGGATTCGAGTTTTAACAAAAATATCTTTTTCTTTATTCCCTAAAATAATTCATGTAAATTTGGAGTCTCGAAGATTATGGGTGGCCGCACGGACAATTTATGGGTTTCTTAAATAAAAATACCAGAGTTTCATGGAACTCATAGAGGTAGGATTTATTGTAAACACATCCCTTAATAATGATTTATAACTTGTGAATTCTTACTTTGTTCCTTTTCACGGAAATAACGCAGGCAATTGAGGCACTTAAACAAACATGCTGAAATTCAAAGACACTACAGAAACTATACACTTGAGAGGAAGCATGCGGACGAGCCTGGGACCATTACGATGAAGGAAGATAAAAAGAAAACTTACGAACCAGGGTAAAATATCAAATGACCCAGAAATATTCCAGTGACGGTAGGTGAGATGAACTCGGCAATGAAAAAAATCTCCGAAATAACCGTTAATTAGATTGGAGAGTTGTGCAATTTCGGCGTGAATTACGTATTTGGAAAAGGGCAGCAGGTATAAACCTTGTCTAGAGTACCACTTTGGGTACATATAATGATTTACGAGCATATTAAATTGCATACTAAATAGAATCAACACGGTATAGTTTATGTTAAAATTAACTAGTTGCTATGGTTCGAAACCGCATACTGGTGCCTCAGTTAAAATAACTAAAACAAATGAAATAAGCATTTTTTGAACGACCCGTGTATAAGTCTTGGGGACGTCCCTGGAATTTTGAAAGTGTTGAAATAATGGAGAGAGGGCGTCTAAGAATTAGTTAATGTGACATCTCAAAAAAATCATGAATTAATTATTGATTTTAGAAATGAGCTGGAATGTTCTACCTACCCTTAGGACTGGAGACGATAAATTATCATGTTAGTGACGGAATCAGTGCGAAGCAGTCAGGCCGGGGACGGGCGTTGTTTTTATAATATTTTCAGAGGCGTATTAAGAGACCAGTGTCGATCTCGAATGTGATTCGGTGTCAAGCGCCACTGAGAAACAGCCTTTTATTCTGCATTCAGATTTACGGTTTTGTGAAGAATGAGGTAGGATACAGGTACAGGCTTGATGACTTCGATTATGAAATTGAACTTATCTAGTTTTAAGTCACTAGCTACAGGTCTAAGTTGTAAGTTGCTATCTATATAAGTCTTAGATGTAAATCACTAGTTATAAGTCTGAATAAGTATTTTCTAGTTATGAATCTTAGCTGTAAGCCATTAGTGATAAACCTAATATGTAAATTATTAGATATAAGTCTTAGTGATAAGGTATGGGTTCGATAAATTATGTTGTAAAGCGCCTTGAGGTGATTTTCTCGCGAAGACGGCGCTGTGGAAGTGGTCCATTTATTGTTTTTATTATTGCCTGAACCGCTTTCTAAACCAAGCAATGGATACGTTTGGCACTCACAATACTAGTAGGAATGATACCTATTTTGGTTCGATAGTGGGATCAACCAGTAAGTAAATATCTTACTCAGAATAGTTGGTTTAAAAGAGATAATTTAAAAGAATTATAAGTTTGTTAAGTTGGCGAAGGATACCTAATACGGACCTGTGCGAGGAACAACGGGGAGTCGGTATTAAGGGAGATAAGGGATGGTCGGTTGGAAGGGAGAGAAGAGAGAGTCGAGACAGTCAGTTGTGGAGTAGGGACGTGGTCGGTTCGGAAGACGAGAGGTGATAGTCGGTTTTGGAGAGTTGGGGAAGAGGGAGGTCGGTCTTGGGTAGGGAGTGGAGGAAGTCGGTTTGGAGAGTTGGGGAGTAGGGACGTGGTCGGTTCGGGAGAGGAGTGTGAGAGTCGAGAGGAGGAGGGTCATTTTTGGAAAAGGAGGGTGGAAAGTCGCGTTTTAGAGAGTAGACCGTCTGGGTATTGCATGGTGTTTTAGCATGCAAAAAAAATACGCGCGTGGAAATGGTAGTTACTGCTTTGCGGGTTGGTTTTGTGGTTAAACTAATATATTTTGGATATGCACTAAGAAGTATGGTAATTTTTTATTAATTTACTTACAAGTATATTAACCAGGTTCCTAACATTAACAAAAATCTAGTCACGTTACAAAGATTAAATTGAATAAATATTTTGTAAACTTGATCAAAACCGTTCTGATCTATCGGTATGCATATACATTTCAAGATACCCGAGCGGGTACATCTACCTTCATTAAGTATTTTATGATAACCTCTCGTTACACAGCAGTTTATCTTCACACAAGCACTATCGACAGTGTAATTACCGTCACTCAATACAAGTAGTCAAACTTTAAGTATTCAAAAATACCTATTTTACAGAAATATATTTAGGTACGTATGATAATTTCCAATAGATACCTACCTGTACAATTGTCTTTACTGAGTTAAATCATAATCAATCAATGTCAACAAGTAATTTCATCTACCTTCACGTTCAATCCCGCGTGCGCTGGTTAAGGGGTGAAGTGAGTGAACTTTCACACGCTCCCTACCTACCTGGAGGGCGAGCGAAGGAGACAACATGCCGGTCTGGCTTCGCCTAATTATCCCTCATGGACAAAGAACTGGACTTTGAATGTTGAAGGTACCCGTTGATTCAGAGGGTGGGCCTGGTTCTCCCACTATCCTGGTGTTGGTGAGTTATTTTCCCAGAATAGCGTCGGCATTTTGAGATTGTTTGAGCGGACTCACATTCCAAGGTGTCATGGATCAATGCCTACCTTTGACGATATTCAACAGCGAGGGGACGTTTTCACAGAAGGGTTAATCGATGGGAACAATTATTGGTCATTGGCTTTCCTACTCGTTTTTACTGGGAGGCGGAGGGACGAGGTTGGCAGTGGACTCGCTACCCTTTTCTGATGCTCGTATGGAGTTTTCCTGGTGGTATAATGAAGTAACTTGGCGACAGCAGCTTTCCGCAACTCTAGATTCAACGGTGATCCCGTTATGATTGAATCATAACGAAGACCCCATTCACCAAGAATCACACTCCGGCAGGAGTTAAAATATGTAAAACTTACGTTTATCATGTGTATTGTAATTATTAATATTTATATTAGAATTTATACATGAAGGTGTTGTCTTACAGCGGTCACAAACGTTGTATTTTAATATCCTACACTCTAGGATGCACTGGAAAAACTAGCGTATTGCAGATTATAAAAAAACTACAGTTTACATATATTATTGAGAAGTACGTTTATGTTTGGATGGAAATCGCGACAGGCCGCCAACGAAAAGGTCGTTGCGATCTCTTCTTAGGCGTGTCATGAGGCCTCACAACCCTCGTTTCACAAAAATATATATTTTGCCGACACAAGTCGATCTCCTCGACTAACAGTTCCCTCGTATTCCCCATTACGAGATGTCTGACGCGCCGTAACATCACCAGAAGCTGATCCTCTATGCATTGAGCTAAGTCGAGACACCTCGTGTATATTGATGGGTACCAAAGCACCAGGAGCTGATCCTCTATGCATTGAGCTACGTCGAGACACCTCGTGTATATTGATGGATACGAAATCACCAACACCAATCACTTGTGCCTAAATCTGGTAGAGCTATCTCCCAGTGCATAATTGTGAATGAAAAAACCTTCACCAGTTCCGGAACCCAAATCATCCTCTGGCAAGAGATATAAACATGGCAATCTTCAATTAAATTAAAACAACCGGAGGAACTGGAATTGGTACTTCAGTGGGCTGGAATTTGACTTCCACCACCCAATGAAGTTGAGGATATGGAGGTGACCAATTGTTAAAAGCAAATTCCATGTCTTATCTCGATACCAAACCAAAAAAACATCTACCCGTAGAACTAATTAGTCGTATAATATAACTAACTGTAAAAGTACCTAACCGTAGAACCGAGTGAATCACGTAGTTAAATAATGTTAATTGGTTCATCATGAAATATGTCATTTATTCGATTGTGTTAGCGTTTCATCAGTTGCTGCGTACAGACTCTCCAAGGCGAGGGCGAGATGTGCATTCACGGTAGGGATTCTCATTCCCCATTGTTCTAGGTATGGTAATCCAATTCAGGTATTAGGTCTCTAAGGCAAGTGCCGATATCAATTAATGTAAGCCGAATAATAGTATTTATATTGTGAAGAATAGTTCGGAGTGCGGGAGATATGAAATTTAAATTCAAGATAGTAAATTGTATCAGAGTCATTTAAAAATCAACAGAAAGCAGCACCCCAAAGTCTAAAAGAACCAAAAGTTACCACACAAACCTGGATCACGTCCTGATGACCGAAAAAAAAATTACACAACGTGCGAGGGACGGATCCAAATAAACGAGGAAGAGGAAGGTCGGCTTGCTAAGAAATATTTAATTGATCAGGTGATTAATTAAACATATTTTAATCTTTTTAGAATCTAGTTAGAATCTAATCAGAATCGGAGAAGCGCGACTGCACGAATATTCAACAGGTAGAAACAACTAATTATCAAAAAAAAATATTATCGTAATTTAGGGAGGGGGGGGGGAACTATTACAGCCTACATTAAATTCCATATTATTGTCTGCTATCTTTTATGATGATTACAAAGTTACCCGAATAGATACGACTTTATAATTGGTTTTTCGGTTTCGTGTTTCATTTAGGATTAAATATTACAGTGAGGTTTATAAGTTTCAATAAGTTATGAAAATAAATTGAACTTTTTATTTTTATTATTATAAAAAAAATTAAACAAATATTTATTATTATTTTTTTATTTAATATAAATACATATGAAATATTTAATGGTACATATAACAAACCTTCCCCTTTTGAATATCTAATCTGTGGTTAACCAGAGTGATATATCTACGGGCTAACCTCAATACAGAATGGCGGGTTAAATGTTTTTCATACTAGGTTTAAAACGTTATAGCAACAGTTCTACACATTGGATTTCATTCAAACTACTCTCTAAATTTTCCCGACATTAATAAGAACAAACAGTGCTATTTTCTTTGATACCGGTTCAGTTATTTTCGAGAAAATCGAGGACAGACAAACATTCGTTTTTATATAAAGAGATGATAACAATATTTTAAATTAATATCAAATAGGTATGTAGCCTGTTTATTTTTGATTTAATTGTTTGTTAAAAACCATTCTGGGGATATGACATGTCCATTATCTTTGAAGAATAGGTCACCTTGGAGGTGTCGGAGCATAATAAGATATTATCAAATAGACCCTCGACCTTCTAGGATAGATTGCAACCAATCAGTCAACACATATTTGAAACTTTTGTTTGCAGCTTTATTGTTTAAAGTTTTAAATGTGCAACTAGTGCTAAAAATGAAGCTCGATTCATGATGTACTAAAATATTCGGCCCCGAAAATTTTAGGTGTGAGATGGCGCTTAGTCATTGTCGCGCTACACAATTATTATGCTTACGAGATTAAGTTTTTCATATTCCATGTTGGTTATTTTAACATGTACCTATTTTACTATAATACACCTATCATCCAATGATCAATGATGATCGCAGTTGTATTCTGATAAAATATAAAGCTCGAGGTAACTATATGATCTGTCTAAATCTGTTTCGGATGTCATCGTATCTATCACGATGTTTCGCGTGGCGATAGTTACACATAATTATATTTTCGTCACTTGTATGGGGTCGGGTCCAAGCGAAAAATAATTGTTTTATCTTCTCAAATGACTCGGCTCCGCTAGCCAAAAGACACGTTACCGTGAATGGATGATGTCTCAAAAGTTGCGTATTGCAAAGAAAAAAAGAACTGAAAATAAAATTGGATTAAAAAAAATAACCCTTATCTAGCTCAAACACCCTTAAAATCGATCAGCTTTTTAAAAAATTGTTTGCGGTCTTATTTACATTTTGAAACAATACATAATATTTTTAAAAAAAATGTATCCTTTCCCACTAGCACCACAATTTTATATTTTAGCATACGTTATTTAAGATTTTTTTTCGTTATTTAGGATTTGTTATACAGTTACATAGTTCGAAAGAAAAACTTTACGTTTTATTCGTGTTTAAAACGGAAGTACCTACTTCGAAATGTAAAAAAATATAAGAGATTTTTTTTAATATTTTTTAAATTCTGTTAATTAAAAAAAAAAATTAATGCAGTTTTTCTTTATTTTTTCCAAGACGCGCATCTTTTGAGATATCGGACATCTCTCAATTCGAAAAATTACGACAATTAACACACCCTCATACTCGAGACACATACTACACACAATTATTATAGCAGTGAGAATTTCAACCCGTTAAAAAACCCCTTTTGTGAATAAGGATTTTATACCTGTTTTTTTTTAGAAATCGAGCCATAATTATATTACGCAAGGTTGTATAGATTTTGGTTTATTTATTTGTTTTGCGATTTAGAGTGACAAATGCAATGTTTATTTAATCAGTGGAACATGACTTGGGTCGGAATCACGTATATACCATATACTCGTATTGTGCAGTATAATGTATTACACGGTATAAAATTTGCTACACATAATAAGCGCGCTTTACCTCAATAACTTTCCTTTTATCCGACCGATTTCAGAATGCTTTCATTCCATATATTGACACAGTCCGCCCACTGGTAATTTATTACAGAGAACTAATGTATTTTACTTTACTTTTGAGTTTTATTGCCGACCAGATAAAGTACTTTTGCAATCCCATTAGCTCCATTCTGGGGCGACAAAAAATGAAGTCGATCAATCGGACACGTTTCAGACCATTGCTTGTAGGAATGTACCAGTAAGTGCTACAAAAATAAATCGTTAGCAAATGACTTAAGAAGTCGGGTATTTTGTGTTTTCGAGCAATTCAAACAGCCGGTTTTTGTGCGGATAAAGAAAGATAAAAATATGTCCGGAAGAAGTGACATAGAATTTTAATGAATTCAGTCGGCTAAATGATTAAGTCAGCTGATTTGTGGTTTTGCAGGTACTTTTTGTAGGATTATTTTATACATTCATTTGTATCAAATTATCAGAAGTTTCAAGGTGTACTGTCCTTAAATACGGGTTTGCGTTATGAAATACACATTTAGTTAAATCCGTCGTAATCCCAAGTCATTCGATTACTGGCAATGGGTACAAATTCATAAAGCACGACGAGCGTTAAGATTCACCAAAGTGCCCACACAGCTGATAAAAATAAATTAATGCCAAATCCCTGTGTGCATATGGTTATTTTTTTTAATTTAAAAAAAAAAAAAATTTGACCAAGTATTTTTATTTATTGTCATTTCATATTTCATATTTATTTTTTATTACCTATTTTACATTTGTATTGTTCTTTACTTGCTACGCTAGCTTGGGCCATATTGTAATGACTTATATTGTGCGGTTTAAAAATTTGAACAGCTTTGTCTTATCAGCATTTCAGTGGCTGACCCTGACATCCCTAATATTAAAATTGGTCTCGTGACTGACAAAATTAAATGAAATTGAACTGACTACAATAATCTGAAAACCTTACTATTTGGATGTTTTCGAATTTGAACAATTTTTTTCCAAAGCAATTTAAAATTTTGTATAAATATATTGTAGGCGATTAGTATAATGTTTCGTTAATAATAAAAATAACGTTGCAAGGTGGAAATATTTGCGGTAACCTAGGAATTTTAAACAAGAAGGCTGTGCTAATATTGTGCCAATTTTTTTAGCATAAGCTCAGCGTTTGAAAAAATTTCCCTGATATAGATATTTTTCATTTGAATGTTGAAATTCTTAAATAAATGTATAATTATTTTGTGGCGTCATTATTAATAAAATTAATAAGAAATTCCTTTAAACCGCTGTTTAGTATATAAATATTAAGATATTTCGGAAGCGAAGCTTCCCTCTTCAGGATACATAGTACACTAAAAAATAATGACAAGTATTATTTGTTAACTTTACATAATTTATGTATGTTGTTGGTTATAATTAGTGTAGATATACATTTAAAATAATACACATTATGACACTATATTTGAGCAAAGCAGTTTGCAATGTAAAAGTTTAAAAAAATCTATACTTACCTACTCTCTGACGCAACACTTCATTATGTGAGATTCATTAATCAAATACTTATCTTTGAATCCGCATTCAAATAAAAACATTATTTATTTGATCTCCTTTTTGACAATGTTTCAAGGATAGACTTGCGAATTTCAACAGACTCGGTTGTATAAAATATGTATCACACAGAGTATTAATATGATTTGAATGCGACCGTAAAGCTTGTTACAGAATATATTTATATGTACGAGTATATCGCCTTACAGCGAACCTTAAAACACGTCTATTAATCGTTAGTGAGCATTGCCGCAACATATTCTTGATGGCATTTGGAAAGGATATTTATTGATACAATTCTCAATTTGAAATGTAAAATTATTTCATTAAGACCAACTGTGGTTCTAAAACATTAAAACTATGACACGTCTCCTTTGAATCTTTAACTTTCATAGTTAAAAATTGTTTATGGAAATAGATTTTTGATGAAAAATAAAGAAAATATGTAGCACAAAATAAAACACGATGCTTTTAAAAACCATTAAATGCAAAATAAGACATTTATTGTACTTGAATAAATTGGATTAAACATCACGTCATTTTCCATAGATTGGGCAGAGAGGACGGTACTCCTATGAACTCCGTCCGGAAATATAAATAAATAATTTACCTACCTGCAAAAATAAGTATCGCCATGCTAATGGATCGTGTAAGAACCGACATATTATTGCTTTGCTAAAGGCTTACTATATTTAGACAAGAGATCTGAATTGCTCGGTACTACTTAACCTTTCAGTTCTTAATCTACCCTTTACGTTTCCTCTTCTGCTTCCCCGTCTTCTCCCCCTTCTGATTTCCCTTGTGTTTCTCTTCAGCTGCCACTTTTATCTCCCTTATTTCTTCCTCTTCTGCTTCTACGTCTACTTCCCCTTTTACTTCCCCTTTTACTTCCCCTTTTACTTCCCCTTTTACTTCCCCTTTGGTTCCCCCTCTGCTTCCCTTTCTGTTTCCCCTTACTTCCTTCTTTCAAACTAAAATAATCCAGATTTAAGCATACCATAGTTTCATCTTAAAGTTTGAACATCCTATTATCGTATTAAAAAACTATTTTTCAAAAATATGCGTTTCACATGTTGAGAGAACCCATAATTTTTAATTAAGCTCGATCAGAGGGAGATTGATTGCGACGCAATTAATTACTGTATGGTTCACGTAAAAAAAAAACTGATCGACGTTAGGTACGCTTTAGTCAGCTCATTTGACCGGTAGCCTGAATTGACTATTGACCTACATAAGTTATTCTTTGCTACTCCGAGACAGGTAGAAACAGCAATGAATTTAGTGGAATTTTTATTATAGGCATTAGTAATAGGAATAGGTCTCACCGGTCTCGCAAATCGCAAATATCGCATTTCGCAAAGTACATTTCGCATGAATGTTGTGCGGGTACTGGCGGACATTGGTTAGCAGCGCCCGGGGTGATGCGGTGGCGAGCGCTAGAACCTTATCGGACTAAATGTTGACATCATGCGAGTGTTTCTCTTTAATTGGGTTGGATTAGTTGGAACTTTAAATTCAGAATGATATTGAGTTAAGTCAACATTAAAATAACAAAGGTTTTTTTTTCATTAATTATTATATTTTTTATAATCCTCCGTACAATTTAGTAGAAGTTATCAAAGGTTCATACAATCTGTTTTCTCGCCTGTGGTTCTTGGGTACCATTGAGGAGTACCAACGTGCGTCGCTTTTTATTTTACACGATAAAAGAGTTTCTATTTAAAACAATTTTCGTTAAAATCATTTAACTAGATCTTTTTATTTTGTACTTTTGTAGGTTTTCAACCTAACAACATCGGAAACCGAAATAAGCATTTTTTGCACTGCTAATAAATGCGCCATTTTTCAATATTGGATAATACCATGACTATAGCTGCATTCGTAAATACCACAATAAACCGATAATGATATTCATTAGGGCTACCTAGCATTTAATCACTTTTTATGTTACGGCCATACAACGTTTAGCAAATGGTAATTCATTACGATTTAGCATCCAAACCACTGACGTCAAAATGAATACATTTGCTTCAACGTACCGTTTTGACGGCTGGAGGCAAAGGTCACGTGACACCCATTTTGGCAACAGCCAAGTTAACTGTCGTCCACGTTAGTTTCGCGTGATTTTTGCGGTAAACAAATTATGACACATTTATAAAAAAAGTCTAACGAAATACTCCAACAAAATATTCGTTTTTCACAAACAAGCCGAACCTTTTTACTTATTTTCAATTTTTCATTTTGTTCTGTGATTCAAACCTTTACTTTACACTATCGTTTCAAAGAAAATGACATTATTATTGATGAAAAAAAAAATTATATATATAACCTGTAAATCGTAAAATGTCAGGCTACGAGTATTAATAAATGAGCGGTCCATACAGATTGTTTTATTTTATATTATCGAATGTCGAAGACGAAGTGAGTGATTTTTATGAAAAAAATTAACTTTGCACAAATACCACACTTGTTATACTACAATGCTTAACAGTCTATAGTCTTGTTACGATAAAAAATAATTTATAATTAGGTCGGAAAACAGATTTCCAATGAGGCTGCATTCTTGCAATGATCCACATTTCTAGGTATATAATCCGACTCAACTTACAACATGTCCTGACCATTTTTAAGATTTCATTTTGAGATACAAGCCTTGTTCTGTCGCCCAATGAAATATTTGATAACTCACGAGCATTGAAATTTATAAAATGATTTTGCATTTAATTTTATACGATCGAAAAAAAAAACTGGCGGCGTTGTTTGATTTTGAAACATAAAGAATTTTTCATAATTACTGGAACCGTCAACACTTCATTAAAAATATATTCATAATTTTATTAAGACATGATACATTGATCACTTGTCACATAATTTTAACAAGTATTAAACATTAAGCATTCGAATAATACAAATCCTATTCAATTTCATAACTTTTCCAGTTGATTTTCTCTGCGTAGGACGGATATGAGGCAAGTGTGTTGCTTAAGATTTACTACACCGTATAATCTCCAGCAAATTTATATGTTTTTTTTAAATTGACTATATTTTACAGCTTGTCCGAAAGCTTTCTTCGCAATTAAAATCTGCGAGACAATAAATCGTCTCATTTTACCTACGCAAGTGCGGCCAAATCATAAAATATAATATGCAAATTACACAAATAAAAATAACGGCTCAATCAAGACACATTACTCTATTTTTTATACGTTAACAGTGTCAACTTTCCCCGGTGATTATTAACGTATTTTTCGACAAGTAGTTAGCAGTATTTATTAAGATAGTTTTTAATATTATAATAACTTTATCACACAAGAGTCCTAGCTACCCAGAGGCAATGGTAATTCCTAATTGACCAGGTTACAAAGAGCGTCATCTTTGTACAGTTTAATAAATATCCAACGCTCCACAGCTCATTGTAGAAATATTTGTGTGGACATATAAACTCCAGACAAAAAAGCGATGCATAATTCATGACACTAATAGACAAAAAAAAAACAAATTTTCTGATAAAAAATTACGTTTTTGCTTTCCTGTAAAGCAGAGATCGGGAACCTTTTTTTCCGTTCCGATATTCGTGTATCACCCGCAATCTTGACATATTATACGTACTCATATATTTCCGGAACATACATATCATAGATATTTTAAAATTCGATTTGGGGTACGTGCTTGGTAGGCTTGGAGGCAAACGAAAGATGACTCCATTTTAGCGGACGGGCAAATTTCGATTGAACGGAAAATAATACTTGTAACACAATAGCGCAAATACTAACTTTTTTCTATTCGTCCAACTAGAACACTGGAATGTTTTATTTTAATGTCAATTAAATACTTTATCCACACATTTGTACGAAATTGTGCTAATTTGGACAGTGTTTTAGTTCATTTGGAAAAGATTTTGTTCATAATATTTTTATCTATTTGGACAATATTTTTGTACATGATAACATTATTTTTGTAACACTATTTGGAAAATATTAAGGAGATTTTTTTATGGATATCTTACAATAGACACATTACTGTGTTTTTTCGTTTTTTCACCATATTTTACCATGTATTGCAGTATTTTTACAATCCATTTGGACATCATTACAATATTTTACAACAGAAACAATACTGTATTTTACCGTTTTCTCATCGTATTTTGCCATGTATTACAGTATTTTTACAATCTATTTGGACATCATAACAATATTTTACAATAACACATCACTGTATTTTGCCATTTTCTACCATATTTTACCATGTATTGCAGTATTTTTACATTCCATTTGGACATCATTGTAAGTAATAGATTTTAGCTGTTACTTATCAGATTAAAGTCTGATTGATTATGTCTTAAGTTATAGGTTAGATAAATTAAGTTGTAAATCGTCGTTGAGGTGATTTTCTCACGAAAACGGCGCTATATAAGTTATCTATTTATTATTATTTTCTAAGCTAATAAAAAAATACACAAATGCATAACCAACCTCCATCAATCACATTAAGAAAATACATTAAAAAACCATAACAAATATTTTGTGAAATTAACCACTTGACTGGTCACCCAAAACAACAATTTTTTAATAAATTTTTTTTCGCTGAATTATTATGAGTTTTCAATCAATAATTCATCATTGCCCATTGATGCCTTACATTCTTGTGACATCTTTTACATAACTGAGAAAATAACAGTGGTGATATAACTAGATTGCAAAAAATGTTTCATCTGCGGTGCCACTTTTTACAAATGAGTTCAATAATAACATTGAAATATTTGTTCAGTAACAGATAACAGAAATATTATCTACGTACGTAAGCGCAGTTTGTTTTTCTTCACCAGTACATTTAATGAATGCTCCATCGAAGCCAGAGTAAAGTTGGTCTCTCAGAAGTTGGTCGTACTATATACGGCCGCAAATACTTTAATAGTATACAACTGTTCAAATCGCAATTGCACCCCACTATTGAATTTGGTAGCCACCTCTGGTCTGGAGTCCCAAAATACCTGAAAAAAGCAATTGATTCTGTGCAGTAACGGGCGGTCCGTTTGATTGTTTCCCCCTATCGTAACAAAAAGATTACTATCTTCAGAGCATAGGTGTCAGGTGGGAATGCTGTCGTTGTTCTACCGGTATTTCAATCGAAGATGCTCTTAGGGAGTAGCGTCATTAATTATTCGAGACCGCTCTAAGTCGGGAAACACGCCAAATATGCGTCAAACATTTGTACATGGTTGCCATTTGTCTCACCCCAACTGTAGAATGAATTGCCTGCCTCTGTTTTTCCTCACTTCTACAACATACTCATTCCTCTCCTCAAAAAGACACAGCATAATCAATGATGACATAGGCCGTAAGGGACATTATTAACCTCAGGACTTCCTATAGAAAGTTAATATATAACAAAAAAAATAATCTCGAATGATTATTTAGTTTAGGAATTTGGTTCGTGACAACAGATGACGTAACTCTCTTGTAAATATCCATGATCGTTTTAAAGAAAAATCATCATATTCTTGCATAAACCTGAATAAAATATTTTGAAAGAATCTTTTTTAAAAAGCACTGTAGTGAATATTTTGTTTTGACCGGGATTGTGCATTTAGATGTGTCTTATAAGTAATAAGGATACATTTTTTGTCTTCTTGCAAGTGCTTTCGGAATAGGGAAAAATTGATAGAAATGTGTTGAGGTATGCCGGTGTGCCGCAATTAAACTAAAAAATTAATAAATTTAGATTATTTTAATGGTACAAAAGAAGGATTGAGAAATTGGATTGCGTTTTATTATTTAACCGAATTTTTGTATAATATATTGTGAATAATTTATTTTTCATTAATTGATAAACTAAAGTTTTTAAGACAAGATTTTTGTGCATAGCATAGAGCATCTGACCGGCAATCAGAAGGGTGCAGGTTCGAGTCCTGTCGGCGACATTTATCTTTTCTCGGAAGGTTTTTTTCCATTTTGATGAGTGTTTCAGGCTAATAATTATTGTTTATAAAAATAATTTATTTTTCATTTATCTTGTTTTGATTTATTAGACACTAGCTGATGTGTACCTCGAATTATATATTTTTTTGGAATAAAGTTATGAAGTTGTGAATTCTTGCTTGTCGTTTGGGTGCCTTAATTGATTTGACAGTGAAAGTAATGCCTTGTGACCTACACCTAAACAAAGAAACGGTTATTTAAAAAAATTATTTCAATCCATACATTTATGTTTTCAAAGAAAAAAGTTCTTCAGTAGGTACCTATTTGTGTTTTCCATTTTGATAATATTCTACCCAAAAACCTTCTATTTAATATTGTAATCTGTGGTTAACCAGAGTGGTATATCTATGGGCTAACCTCATTACAACATGGCGGGTTCAATGTTTTTCATACTAATTTTAAAACGTTATAACAAGAGTTTTACATATTGGATTTCATTCAAACTACCTTCCCGGCACTAATAAAAATAAACTGTGCCATTTTAAGCGAAACCGGTGTAGTATTTTTTGAGAAAATAGAGGACAGACAGACAAACAATCTTTTTTGTATTCTCGTACAGAGATATACATTTAAAAAAAAATTGTTTCTTCACTTCAAATATCTATTTTTCCCTATAAGTTGTACCAACGTAAGTTTAGTTCTTAGAAGTAAGTTATTAGCTACTATATAATTTATTTATTTATTTAAGTTTTTAATCCAACAGTGCAAACCCAGTCTGTCATATCGCATGAAATTTATAGAATATAAATAGAGAAATGAATATAATAAAAAAAATAAAAAATAAATAATAATAATTATTATAATAATAAAAATGAAAGAGGTTTAATAATAATACAAGAACATACGAGAAGAAAATGTGAAAAAAATAATAAAAAAAATAATTACCAAAAGATAATTACATCAAAATAAAATAAATAAAATGAAAAACTTAATAGATAATAGTATCATAGAATAATAATCCATGCAGTGAATTTATTGATATGTATCCATCATATTAAATGTAACTTAATCAGTTTTTTTTACTGGATCACCAATTAGTTTATCATACGTGTAAACACAATTAATCGATAGATCTATCAATATCATACATATCGCCCACTTTACAGCATTTATGTCGATAATTTATAAACAGGTGTGATTTAATTAAATTTCTGATGTCTAATTCGATATATTTTCGTTCAATCTCTTGTGTCTAAAATCAATACATTTTCATTAAATTTCCGGTATTTAAAGCGAATAATTCACATCCGTTAGCAACAATTTCATAGTTAACTCATTATTCAAAGAAAAGCAATTAAAATTAACCGACTACTGTCTTAAGGACCCTAATGATTTTACCGCCCTACCCATACGAACATACGTGATACGGCCGCTATATTATCACCCGAACGCAACAAGCCGTATCCCGTACGTTCAGCTACAAAAAAACTATACACGAAACCCACAAAACATTCGTATACGTCGAGTATGTTCCTGCGTCATCTCGTTTAGTATTAAACGAGACATACGAGACAAATGTAAAATTTTTGTCTGAGTTATTGCGAAATATAATGGAAAAAAATCCGATATTTTTTTACCTACTTTTTAATAATAACCCAAAGGAAGGGCGGTTAAATGTCATTGCGTTAAATGTTATATAAAATTTTCTCAATTAAGGTAAACAATATATAAATAAATTAATTCAAAATTACTTTGTATACACCACTTTATTAATATATATATATATATCAACATGTTTCGAAAGCGATGTTCAGGAATATATAGAATACTATATATTGAAGTGGTGAATATAAAGTAATTTTGAATTCATTTATTGATAATGACACCACAAAGTGAATACCAATCTTTTGAAGAAATTATAAATAATATATATTCAGTGAAACATTTCTGAAAGCGGTTTCATTTTGTTGTGCAATGAAAGACAGGCATTAGAAACGTGTATTAAAAAAAAATTTCAATCAAATAAATTTTTTAGTTTTTCCTAGGAGATATATAACATAACACTGTTAACCCCTTGCAGTCCTAAATCATTCTTTTTTACCAACCAACTAGTGCATAATTAAATTTTAAAAAATAATTGCGATAATTGTCGTCCTCAGTGACATTTTCTATAATGTTTCATTATTTACAATAAACTAACTAGTAGAAGTAGATTGCTCGACACTATCCGTTTCCTTATCATTATTTATTATTTTTAGTACTTAATTTTAAACGCATTTTTTTTCTTCATAGCACCAACCGGTACCTATCAAACACATATGCATAATTGTTTACTTTATAATATTTGTTTTTCTCATCTCTTCATAAGTACTTAACTATTATACTATATCAAAATTATCTGGTATACGTAAACGATTACTCTATATTTATTTTTTAAGTATTAATTATTTTTTATTGAGATTTAAAAACCCCACTTTAATTTTGAATCATTGTAGAAAATAATATTAACATAACCTGAATGATACATGGAAATGGAAAAAAACGACATAAAAAAATAAAAATGGAGAATAATGTTGACAAATCTTGAATTTGAGATATGATATCGATGAAGATGACATAAATTGAAGTGGTCTCATTAGCTAAGTTGGTTATACGGTTTCCCCGGATAGGCAGAGGTCCTGGGTTCGAGTCCCAGATGCGACTGAAATCTTTTTATTTTCTGTCGTTTTTTCCGTTTTCATGTTTCATTTAGGTTATGTTAATATTATTTTATAAAATGATTACTCTATATTTTTTTTCTTATATCTTTTAACTTAACTATTAATCTATATTAATTATTATACCATACTCAAATTATCTGGTATACAAAATTGTTTTTTGTTTCTATACTTTTCTTCACATCTCTCTACACTTAATTATTATGCTTTTTTTCTATTTATATTATATTATCATACTATGTCAATACTACCCTTTTCCCTTCTATTTTTGTATAATGGCAATTAATATGAATTAAACTTGTCAATTTAATGCATTGTTAGGGGAGGAAAAAAAAGGGAAAAGAAAAGAAGGTCGGAAAGGAAGAAAAACCCACGATGGAAGCCGGTGTTAGGGGCGCTGAAAGGAGGGAAGTGGGGAAAAGAGAGTTCGTGTAAAGAAAAGCAGTGCAACTCACCCTGAGATCGTATTCAGGGCTGGTCCCCGCTCCATCATGGTACTACATAAAGATTCCCTTTTTCAAGGTCAAATGAGTCGGCCGCGGCCTTAGCGATGAAGACGAAACGAGAAGCTAGAAACATTCTAAGATCTTCTATTCGCTACGTAACAGCATATTCATAAGCATTTTAAAATTATGAAATAATTTTCAAAATTACTACCTCAACACAGGCTAGCCTAGTGAGGCGGGTTATGTGAAACATCACCTTTTAACGGTTATTATATTATTTTATATTTTACTTTAAAAACCACTGTACACTTACATTATTATATTATACATGTCTTTTAGATATAGGTAAATTTAATTACTATAAATATATATTATTATTATTTGACTCTCCTAAAACGGGATCTGTTCCTATTTGGGCAGTCAGTGCTTTCTTACATTTTGTTAAATAATCAGTGTTTTAAATAAACAAATATTATTATTATTAATTCATAATAGTCTCCTAACTCTTCCTTTCTTTACAATAATTTCTTCATCAAAATCGGCCTCGGTCTTCTTTTCGAGGACACAGACACTTCGATGCTGATAATAGGTAGTATGGGTACTTGAATCATATGGCCAAGTACCCGCCAACATCACAAAAGTATCCATTGGACCTTGAATTTGTGGAATACCGCTATGTCTATTGTTATTTACCGCGCAATATAACACGTGACTGTGTTGGTCGTATTACAATAATAATAACAACAATCGTAAGCATTTGGAAAAAAAAATAGATTTAAGGCGATCCACCAGCTAAAATGTCAAAGAAATCATGGGCTCCTTATGCAGGTGGCGACAAAGTTGAAAGTCCCGCTTAACATCGGCCGTATGTTTCGATTTACGCAAAAAACCATCACCAAAATGCGTGTTTTATTCTATTCTAGCTCAGACATAATTACTAAAATGTTTTACGGGCATAGTCTAAAAAACTTAATTTACCACAATGAACAATACGACAATATCGGAAAAGGGGTTCGGAAGAAGGATAGTTTGCACTTTAAACATTTTTTTAATGTCTGATACTTTATTTTTTTTCTAGGCTTATAAAAAGACACACCAAAAAAATAACCTGTTAAGCGAAAGTTAAAGGTGTGTTCTACTTCCAGTATTTAATTAAATCATCTATGGTATTTCTAGACCATCAAATTCTCAAACTTAAAACACGTGATTTTCCATTACTTCCCATTGCATCGCCTTAATATTTTAAAAATATCATTGCGTCATGTAATGTCGAGCCAGACTCGACATAAGAGCTGGTGGAAAAAATAAAGTGTCGAGCCACACTTGATATTGGATGGCAAAGGGTTAATTTATCGCCAGACCTCGGGAAGGGTGGAACAATCCCTTAAGTTTCATTTAATTTATATTATCATATTTATACTCGTAAATATTATTATGGTAATCCTGGAATTTGGTGCGCGACCAATCGTTTATAAAATATTCTCATGTATTTTTGTATTAGTTACAAAATTATATTTAGGTGCGTTGATAACGTCATGACGGCCTGCTTGCCAAAGTGGTAAGCTAATAGGGTCGAAACCTGACAGATTGAAAAAAAATATAGGTAACTAGTAAAATCACTAAAAAAACTCTCAGTCTCGCCCTGGTAGGTGATCACTCTTCAGAACCTAAATGTTTCTTGAAATGGCTTTAGCCGTGTTTGTAGACCAACTTTGTCCAAAACTAGCCTTCTGATCTTCGTCTCCCCCCCACTTTTTCAGTCTCATATTTTTATTTTTTTGTTTCCAAAATACTAGAGAATATTTTTTTCGCTTTTTGGAAATTATGATATTTTTTCTAAAATAATATGTTATTCGAAAACACATAATATTTTTAAACATAATCAAATAAGTTAAAAAAAAAAGAATTCAGAGGTTCTTAATCAATTTCTTAAAATATTCGAACATAAAATAATTTATATTCTTATTAATTCCGGGTAGGCTTAAAAAGTAGTTTGAATGAAAAAACTGTTGCTATGACGATTTAAAATTAGTATGATAAACATTGAACCCGCCATGTTATATTGATATTAGCACATAGATGTATCACCTTGGTTAGCCACAGATTACATATTCAAAAGAAAAACGTATGTTTAGGTAGAATATTTTCAAAATGGAAAACACAAGTAGGTACCTACTTAAGAACTTTATTATTTATATATATTTTGAAAAAAATATAAATGTATGGAATGAAATAGAATTTTCAAATGAATGTTTATTTGTTTAGAGATAGTTACATTCGCTGTCAAATCAATTATGGCACCCAAACGGCAAGCAAGAAATCACAACTTCATAAATTTATTAAAAATATATATAATTATTATTAAACTAAATTTACATAATACCTACACGTCCGATACCATCGTATAAAATAGCAGTATTCAGTGACAGTGTTGAAAAATCACAATAAATAAGAGAAATGCCTATTCGAAAACAAAAATCAATAAAACATATGACCTTCGAGGACGTGATTGTTTTATAAATAGCTTATGATATTTTTATAGTATTATCGCTGGTATTATTATCAAATGGTATAAGGAACACGCATCGGCCGAAATAGCTCAGTTGGGAGAGCGTTAGACTGAAGATCTAAAGGTCCCTGGTTCGATCCCTGGTTTCGGCATCTTTTTTTTTATTAAATGATTTTTATTGTATTAGTAACAAAAATCTTGACCAAGAGGTAAACAAACTTTAAAACATAAAATGGATTTTACCTAAAGTAAGATATTTTCAGTATTAGAGTTAAGGAACATCAAAGGCGTTTAAATAATAACAACTATTCTGAATTTGTAAATAATATTTTACAAACCAATCATACAAATACAACCGGTTAACAAATAGATAAATTAAAAATTTTAGAACTAAGAATAAGTATTAATGGCGAACAAAATTTAATAAATAATCAAATATATTTAAAAAATAGTTATCTCTTAAATTTATTTTCATATTAATAATAATAATAATTTCTTTTTAATTTCTAATATAAATTTGTTATTCATTGTTTTATAATTATTTTTTATTAGCATTTTTGATTTTTTAAATATTTTTTTTATATGAATACCGCACAAGAGTCCCAACTGCTCTCAACTGTCTGGAGTCAGTGAGACTATGGCATTCCCAATTGGGGAATGTTGTGAGGCTGAAAGTATTGGGGAGGGGATGGAGAAGGGTAAGAGGAAGGTGGGGAAATACCTGGCTATTCAGGTCTGGTCACCAAACACGGCTAAAAGCCATTTCAATCAACGTTTCAATTATGAATGGTGGTCTTTCACCAGGGCGATACTGAGATTAATTACTTGATACTGAGATTGATTAATTACTTACCTACTGTAATTAATTTTTATTTAAGTTTATAATTTGTATATTCTTAAATTATTGTTCTAATTTTTATCATTTGTAATTATTTTTAATTTATCTAGAAATTATTTTTTAGTATTCATATATTCCTGAGCATGACAGGATTGCTGTCGAAACATGTAGAGATATTTATTTATTTTTATGAAAGTGGTGTAAAAAAGTACATTTTTAATTATTTAATTAAGATATTTTCATTTAATATTAATAAAAAAAATAAAACAATTAAAAAGATATTTCGCAGTACCAAAAAGCAAGGGTACAACGATGACATTATAAAAATACAAGACACGTTGTATTTATACGAGTATTAATCGAACAAAATGTTTCAAGCTATTCAGTTTTAAAGGTAACAACGCTCGTGAAAACGATAATGATATATGTTTGTGATGCGTTTGAAAGTAATACGTGTTTTTGATTTTTTTTAAAATATATTTATGGCAGCTGGTGAGAGCTTGTTTGACGAACGAATGTACTCGTATGAGTGATGCTAAATGCAGCGAGTCTCAAGTGTATCCACTGAACTCAGTTCAGTGAAACCGCGCGCCTTGTCTCAGTAACGTAACTTCACTTTTTAATTCATCTAAGGGGTACAAGCGATAACTCATACAACTGGTTGGCTAACAAAATTTAATAAAGTTGCATTTTTTAAAATACATCAATAAGTAGTGGTTTAAGAAAAGTGAAGTGATAATATTGTAGTGATAATTTTTTTTTGATAAATACTGCTAACAATAAAGGTTCTGAGTTCGTGACTCAGTCACGACCGTTTTTTTTATGTCTTCTTTCTCTTTCAAATTTTCGATGTCAATTAATGGTACTCTTTTCAATAATTTATAATACAATAAAGTTATATATAATTTTAAGAGGAACGGCTGCACGCCCTGTTTCATACAAAACTTAATTTTGGATTTGATATCAAAATGTACACGCAGACTAAATATATTTTTAAATTAAAGGTTTAGTAAATATCTAGTACGGTTTAGAAGTATTTTATTTATTTTTGTTTTAAATTATGAAATATAGAAAAATATAAGAATATATGTTATATAAAAATTATGAAATATATTAAAATAATGAATTTTTCATGATTTCCGAGGCAACTAATTATTTCCGGGTCTGTGGTATTTTTTTTAAAATTGACTCATTTGCTTTGTAAATATGATTTCTTAGCCTAAGATGGAAAATAAGATATCACTAAAAAAAAAGTTTTTCTCCGATTGATATTTTAAATTATGTATGACAAATTTATGTTCCAACGTAAATTAGTCGTTTTTAATCAAAATTTAAGACCATCGTAATACTTATTTAAAAAAAATATGTATATCTTGATAGGATAATACTTTTAAATCATCATTAGCCTCCAAATAATTGCTAAATTTTCCTCTGAAATCGTGAGAACATTCGATTTCTTTAATGACCTTTATTTTGTAAATTCAAAAAAAAAAAATTAATCCTTACTTAATATTTGATATACATTTTGATAACAATAAATATAATTAGGATTAGGTTAGTATTTTGACTTCAAATCGAAAATAAAGTTTTGTATGAAACAGGCGCCGCAGCCGTTCCTCTTAATAAGTAATTCCTAATTATACATATTTCAAAAAAATATTAAATAATATTGAACTAATATTAAATAAATAATATTAAATTCATATTAAATTAATATTAAATAATATTAAATTAATATTAAATAATATTAAATTAATATTAAATGATATTAAATGATGTGTAATTAATTTTAAATAAAATAAAAATAATATTAAATAACATTAAATTATAATTTCTTCAAACGATTAGTTTTCACTTTGTGGCGTCATTATTAATAAATGAGTTTTTAGTATAACTCTTGAAGAAGAAAGCTTCGCTTTCGAAACATGTACATATCTTCATGTGAATAAAGTGGTGAATACAAAGTATTTTATTAATTCATTTATTAATATTAAATTAAATAAAAATAATATTCAATTGATATAAAATAATATTATATTAATATTAAATAATATTAAACTAATATTAAATTAATATTAAATAATATTAAACTAATTTTAAATAATATAAAATTAATATTAAATTAATATTTAATGTTAATAAATTAATATTGCATAATACTGTTATACCTATTTCGTTTAAAATGACACACCATAAGCCATAAAACATATGAATTATTTTCCTCATTTTAAACATGATTTGCGTTATGTGCCTATTATTAATTCGTATAATATTTACACTGCCGTAATTATTTTAAATATTATTAATCGATCATAAATCATCATTTATCAAAAATATAAAATGTTTACAAAATTCTAGGATTATGCACCTATCATAATTATATGAAAAAGTCTATCAAACTTGTTAATTTATGAATAATGTTACGAAATCACATACCGTTTCTGATTTAACAAGCGTGTGTTTACTGTTATATTGTGTTCATTGAGTTTTTGATTGATGTTTGAATCTAATTAATTTCGAGAGAAAGATATTAGATAATTGAATTTCTTTGTTTATTTTTTTATGCAATAAATATGGTTCATACCTGACCCTGGCAATATTCTATCTTGACCGTGGCATGATTATCTATAGCCAAATCGGTAACAAATAGTTTTTATTATTAACTCTTTTCTAGAAAGTAAGTACTGACAGTTTGGTAGTAAATTTAACGCATGGGTAAAAAAATTAATTGGCCAAGTAACAAATGATTCTCAATGCATTTAGATAAATGGTACAAATAATTGGCTAACTTTTTAAGGATATTTTTATGACTAATCACAATCATGACAATTTCGGAAAAACAAACTGTAATTTCGACATTAGAATCAAAGAACATGTAAGATGTCTTAAAAATAATCATTTTCCTGAATTCGCTAATCATATTATTACAAACAAACATAGTTTTGATAAAAATACAGGGATTCATATTCTTCGCGTTAGTAGTAAAGGTAAACGCTTAGATGATTTAGAAACCTTAGAAATTAAGATATCCCTTAGTAATAATAAGTCTATTATTAACAATAAAAATCTATTTTACAGCCTCATTTTAAATATGTTTCCTTTCACCCCTCCCTCAATCCTTAGTCACGCCCTCACCCCCTCTGTGGCACCTAATATTCTAATAAGTTCTGCCGTAATTTTGTAATATTGTTAAGTTAGTATATATTTGGCAATGATGATGGAATTTGGCACAAATGTTCCGAAACCGGTCAGCGTATAAAATAAAAGTGGTTAAAACAATGTTTTATTGGTTTCATTTGATTAACCACAATGAGGTTGTCTCCTTCAACGAAATTTCATGTTATTTATAAATGTTTCATATTAATTAACGCATGCCACAGTCAATTTTTTTTAAATACCGAACAGTACTGAAGATATAAGCAGTCAAATTTTTAGCAAAATCTCGAGTACAGACCGGCCGATAAGCGTGTGACGTCATAGTACATAGCCGTACTGCCAGTCGAATTATGAATTATACTGAATTTTGTCTCATGACGTCACGGGTATTTTTAATGACCATTATATCCAAGTTCCCATTGAAAACTCATAACTCCGTCATTTTTAGAGATCTCGAAAAACTTATTTTAATAACTCTTTAAATATAATACATTTTCATTAAAATCAAATAAAATTAGGATACAACCTCATTGTACTTTACTATAATATAGTCATTTTTTTATTGGGATTGAATTTTCCGGAGCATGAAAAGAATGTTGATTAATTCCTGTATTGTTTTCATGTGAGAAAGTACCTAGGATATAAAATCATGTAAAACGGGGTACCCCAGAAAGGTCATATTTTCCCGAATATTATAAAACATACCTTTAAATAAATGCTTAAAAAATATTTTCTTCCAAACTGCGAATAATATTACAGCTGTAAAAATAATGTGGCCTTAACTATTAGATTAATTTTTAAACCAGCTAACTCGATGACTGGTCATGATCATCAGTTGAAAAAATAAATTATTCCACCAAGATTCTTAACTGCCCGAATCCAGTATAAATCCGAATACAGCATCTCCACTTGGGTATGCAGTGAGACCGAAGGAAATAAGTCCCGTTCCTCTCACCCCCATTGGCATCTCTCTAAAAAATCATTTCTCCGTGGTTTCCAATTACCTCCATTCCAAATAACTAAAAACATGTTAACATTATTCTTCTTTGATTGATTGACGCTTGAATTATTAGCAGCTTGCATGTCTGGAAGCCGGGGGCACATTTATTAGACTAGATTATACATCATAATATGAATAACATGGGCCGGTTAATATAATATAAAAAAAGCGGCCAATAATGAGGTGAGCAGTTAGAGCGAACGCTACCATAAAAGTTTTTCTTTGAAACTTGTCAATAGCAAAATGGCACTTTCAGATCGACAAGTTATAAAGTTACAATTATTGGGTCAGGTAAAGAAGCAAGTAAATATTGCATACTTATATTAGCAAGTTCATACTTGAACCAATTTGAAACGGTAAAAAAAACTGTTCGTGTTTGTTGATAGATGCATTCTTGTTTTATGTGTTTGTAAGTAACTGTTATGCATTTCGTCATTTTGTGATAATGTATTTCTAAATAGGATATATCGTGTTGAAGAAATAATTTTAAAAAAATTGTGTACTGTTGTTTTAGTAGGTTTTTTTTAACAATTTTCATAAATATGTTTATATTTTAATCAACAAGGGTGGTATTGGCGAGTTTAAATTTAAACATTGTTAAAATGTAATCATCGAAGAAGATAATATTAACATAACCTAAATGAAACATGAAACCGAAAAAAAACAACAGAAAATAAAAAGATTTGCTTTTACCAACGAAATTCTCGATCAAATTTGCGATAAATTTTTTGTGTGTTTTAAATAAGACTAATAATAACTGAAGGGAAACCAACTTATTTTACTAATTATAAGCTACGTTTTGTCTGGTTTTTTCACTCATCGAGAAACGTCCAATGTTAAATGTACGAAACGAACAATGTGCTTTGCGGCATTATCAAAAGTCAAGCTACCACTTTATTATCAACATATTTTTAACACACACGTTTGTGTATAAAATGTTGGTTTATGTAATAGTTTTTAAAACAAATGAAATGTATTCATAATAAATACAATATTAACTTATGTATGTTAATTTTAAATTGAAAGTTCTTACTTCTATGTCACTTTATTGCCTTTTAAGTGGACGGCTACTATTTAATCGTGTATGAAAATGGGCGGATACTATTTTATAGTGACCGGACACCTCTATAGACAATTTAGGATAAAATATACTTGGAGACAGGCAAACAGAGTGAAAACTTAACAAAACGCTTGGCTGATCGGTGAATCAGATTGATCATTCGAAAAGTTGGGATGAACGGCCGTCAGTAAGTAGTTACTAATATGTCAATCATCATCTTTCCACCCATTAAAAGTTCCCTAACAGTAATAGCACTCTTCTGTGGTGTTTATTTTTTTAGCAGTTGTAAATAGGTATTTTAAGTCGAAATATAGATAGGTGTAAGGTAGTGGTTTGCAGTCCATAAAGGTTGAAAAGCTGTCTCTACCCTAAGAAAAATCAATTGATAGATGATAAACAAAAGAAAAAAATACGGAAATTTTCCGTTAAGAATTATTTTTTACATGAATTTATGAATATTTTTTTAATCGTTCCACATCAACAATTTTTTTCGATTTCACGAATTCATAGTCTTTATTTGCAAGATGCAACGTACCTTTGACTTACATTTGACTTTTCTCAATCTAGTTTTTTTGCGGGATACATAACGTAAAACCATGCATCCACACTAAAAGCTGTGAAACATACTGCCTGCATTGCTAGTAATTTTTGCACATTGAAACGTTTGTTTTGAAAATAGATAAAAAGATTCTTTGATTCTTTGTGGAAGGAATAATTCATTATCAATTATTTGACTGGATAAATAAATAAAAAAAACCCACATTGATGTTTGTGAACATATTCATTGATTTTTCCCCTTTTATTAGGCTTTTCAAGTGATTGTGTTTTCCGAGAATTCCCTTTTTGTTTTATCAAACATAGTATATACAAACAGGTAAGAATCTTGTACGCTCATTTATCCAATTTGTCTCTTTTCAAATATTCAAATAACATTTCATACCCGAATTTGAAAAACCATACACGGTAGTTTGGTCATAGAGAAATGCACACCACTGGTGTAAGGTACATAATCTTTATTATATAAAGACCTTTACTGAGGTAACGCGCAATGGAATTGATGCAATTATGTCAAATGTCTAATAGCCACAATATAACTTGCAGTGCGATACGGAAATAGGGACATGAAAGCTGTTCTAACCAATTTAATTATTTTACCATTTTAGCAGGGCACAAAAAGCTATGGAATCTTATATAAACCAAGATACTGGTCAATCAATCTCAAACGAGGAAGTCATTCATAATGACAATAACGATCTGATGTTGATGAAGTCACGTAATTATCTAAATTCACATCTGTTTTCCAATCGCTTTGAAATGAGGAAAAGGGTTTTCCTTTGTGGTTCCCGAACAGAAAAGACAACACTTCGGTGACTTTGGTCATCACGGACCATTTGACAGAACAA